>CM039720.1:21730936-21780787 GCA_022539455.1 Dendrobium nobile | reverse complement strand
TGTAAACTCGATCGACACCAGCCTAACCTGAATCAGTACAGATTTGAATTGAATTAACCTCGACAATATTCAATCAAGTTGATCAAGCATGCTTGAGGGGAAATGCGCAAAAACTGAGGGAAACAAATTTTGGAGTACAAAAATTTTGAGTTCAAGAAATTTATGTGCAAAAAAGATGTTGTAGAAACCACGAAGAAAATCACCCAAATGAAACCTTAGGCTTTGCATAGGATAGTTTTATTATGTTTTTGTTTTGTTTTTGCATTATTTGACAATTTATTAATTATTATGATTATTGATGATTTTCAAAAAAAAATTATACTACGAAGCTGTTTTATACAATAACTTTTAAAAGTTACTTTCTTGATTAATGTTGTAGAGAAATTAATTTTTTTAAGTTAGATAATTTAACTTTCAAGTTAACTTTTTTAAAATAATAATAAAAAAAACAGTAAAAAAAAAGTCCCAAACCTAAGGCTTAGATATAAATTTTCTGCTTATTAGCAAATGGGTACGTATCTAATGATGGAATTATCTGAGGTTTCTGTAGTTTTATAAAAAGGGCTGTTCTTATCTTTTGGGCTTTTTTGGTTGGGAGGTTTTATAAAATCATATAGGATGTATACGCCCATACGGTGGCAGTTTGGAAATTATGTTTGGTGCATATGTTCTAGTGCTAGCTATTTGGAAAAAAAAATGGTACGCTTTACTAATTTTGTTGTTTCTCATGGTTAAAGAGGGAAAAGCTAAACAGAAAGGTAGTTTATTTCTATGTTTGACTGATTGAGTTACACCACTGAGATATTTGATTGGATTATTTTTTAAAATGGGTATAATTAAAATTTTAATTATGTAATTACGTATTATAAAATAAAACTTCAAAACTGAGCTAGAAAGTCGCTCATTTCTAGCCCAGTTAGCATAAGGTTTTAAAAACATGATCGAACCGATCAGTTTGACCGGTTGAACTGGGGACTGATTTGGCGATCAATATAGTCGAACCAACTAAAAACCGCTTGAATCGCTGGTTGAACCAACTAGCCGTCGAAGCGGCTGCGTTGGAATGATCCGCCGGTTCACAAGCTCCCATTTTGAGCCGCTAACCAGCACATCTAATGGTTGAATCATATAATCACTTAACTTGAATAACTTTTTGCAAACCCTACATAAAATATCGCAGCTCTTTCTTCCTTTCCTTTCCTAGCTCGTGAGCCCAATCACTTACAATTAACTGTTTGTGTCATAACTAGCGAAAGTTATTAGGTCCGGACATCGGACGTAGAGATACGTCCGGACTCTAATAAAATATTGAAATGTGGAATGTACACGTGTCCGCGGAATTTTAAATCAAGATAGTCAAAAGCACACGTAAAGCGCAATTAAAGTACAAGTAAAACGCAGTCAAAAAGCATAGTCAAAACGCAGTTAAAAAACACAGTCCAAATGTCAAATTTTAATTAGATATTCTGACCTATTTCTAGTTCAGGTGTCCGGACCTAATAATTTTCCCATAACTACCCAGCGGAAAGGGAGTAATTATTAGGTACGTTCACTGGATGTAGAGGAAGGTTCGGTTTTAGGCAAAAAAGGCCTGTACCGAGTTTGTTCAAAAAACTAGGTATTTTTTTAAAAAACTCGGTACAGGCACTGCCAGTGCTCTCCGCCTCTCCTTTTGGCCCATGCATCTGTTTTTTTTTTTAATTATTATTTTTTTGGCCCATGCATCTGTGATTACTCTGAAAGGTAATTGAAGTTGTTTTGCTACAATTAAGCCTTTATTTAAGAAAGAGTTTTTGCTGTTTTTTTGCAAAAATCAGTGTTTATTTGGATGAAAAATTATATAACTTTTTTCTTATTTTTCAAAAGGCCTTCGAAATATGATAAATGTATCACTTTTGAAAGTATAGAGTCAAGAGCTGATTGAAATAATCTTTTGTGTATGGCCAAAATTATTTAATTTTGACGATAAATTGGTTTTGTACCATGTAATGAAGATTGAGAATTTATATTATCATTGCAGAATTGTCTGTTAGGTAGTCTCTCTCAAGTTTCCAGTATATAAATGCTTGATAAGTAAACAGTATAAAAAATTATGCTTTGTGCAGTGCTATGGACAATCGTTTATATTTTGAATATTCTTTAAATAATTTTTCTTAAGATGGGATTGTAAATTATGATAAGTCAACTCCATTGGAATCATTGTAGCAAAAAAGTCCATTGATTATAAGGACATTACAATGATCATTGTTAGTGGATCAAACCGGCTAGTTCAACCAATTTCAACTGTGAATCAGCCAATTTTCAGTCCAATAAAATTCAAAAAATGGATTTGCATCAAACCGTTTTGAAGCATGGGTTGAACCGAATAACCACTAAAATGATGCTAGTATTGTGTAATCGGTCATTTTTAAAATATTTAATTAATTAGTTATCTTTAATAAATAATATATTTTATTTTTTTTTATTTAAACTTTTAAAATTTTCAAAATATTTTTATTAAACATGGAGATGACCTAAGCAGATATAATACAAGTATTCTCACTTAACATGACTTGTTATAGTTGCGTGTACTTTTAAACTATGTCATGACAACTCTCTTAACTACCCTATGATGTGGTACTAAAAATTGCATGAAGCTATGAATACTATATTGATTAGAATGATAAATTAGGTTGAATTGGATCTTAAATTTGGGCTATTTGGATGCAAAATCTTTTAATATGTATTATAAATTTGGGTTAGAGACGGTGTGGACGCACGTGGGATCAGAAGCATATGGCGGGTTGGTGATTCACAATGCTGGCGCGACAAAGCGAAGGATGGGCCACATGCGATGCAAGTAAGGGCCAATATGGGTCTTGTGAAGGTGAATTTAGAAAGGAGCTTAAAATTATAGATGGAGTATTTATAAGAACATGTTTTTTCCCTTTTCCTTATTATATCAAAATTTAGAAATTAATTTGAATATGTTCATTATTTAATAACTTATAATCTTAATTTAAATATTTAGAGGCGCTCTTTCTTACATTTCATGAAAAGCCTATAATAACTTTAATTAAATCACGGAAAAGAGCATAACAAAAAATTTTAAATATAATACTACAAGTGATTAGTATTTAATTTTAATTCATATAAGAATTCCTTTACTTTTTAATACAACCAAAATTAAAAAAAATATTTTTTCAAAATATTTATAGAACAATCAATTTATACATTAACATACCTCGCATTTGGGAATTATAATTTATCTCATTTTTTGTAATAAGTCTAATAAAACAAGTTTTTAAAGCCGTCGATGCCGGTCCTAAATCCGGATGAAAAATGTTGAGGACATTTTTAGTATTCATAATTTATGCTCCCATATAGAAAAAATCTAGCTCTGCCACTGATCATAGTAAGTCAATTATCATATCATATTATATCATGTAAGTAAGAATAGTTAGAAAAGTTAGGTAGTATAATAACATGAGAGTTGTCACTCATAATCATATCACTTTTCTCTTATATCTTACCCATCCTTTATTATGTTCACGCTACTAACCCATATTTAATGGAAAGCACATCGGCTCAATCTATTGTGAGGGTATCTATCATATCTTCACCAACCTAAATCCAAGAGTAGCCAATCTTTTTTGTATACACATATTTCACAACATTTATAACATAGTAAAAGCTGAATCATACCCAATATCTAGCTCATTGTATCATTTATAGTGCACTTCACATTTACATATAAATTAAAATAGTGAGTCATAGGAAATTTTAATATGCTAATTTCCACATATATACGACCTTGATAGTTGAATTATAACAAGTATGTATACTCTAAACTTACTTTACCAGGTTTTGATACTTATTTATCAAGTTTCTAAATTCATTTAAATTATTAAATATATGACCTTTTCTTCTAAAAACAAAATATATATGATGAAAATTCAATATGATCATATTAATATGTGTAGAATCACTAAAATAATAACATACTAAACGTTGAACAATAAAATCTGTTAAATAGCACAACCTTTATGAGTTTTGATCAAATAAAATTTTAGAAAACCAAATATTAACAACGTCACAAAAATAAAAGTTAGAGTAATGATAACTTGCCCAAAGATGGATAAACTTCTCAACTAGCTAGATGGATGGAAACAACGATAAGATCGCAAAAATCATTTTCTCTCCCATCTTTGTTCTCTTCATCCTCTTCTCATCATAGGCAGTAAAAAGTCCAAATTCATAATCTAAAAATTTTCTCTGCGAGTGTTGCGGTGCCAAGTTGACCGTGCCCCAGAGTTGAGCTCTTAAGTTTTTAAGACAAAAATATCTTTCGGGTGTGCGATGTGGCAGCTTTGTCATAGCGATTGATCTCAGATGATAATATTCTGAGAGAATTTGGAATGTTCTCTAGGAGTTTAGTGGAGCTGGGGAGTTGAGAGCTATGGTACTAGGTCAAAATAGTGATTTTTTATATTAAAATGTATAAATTCATTTCAATTAAGCCATCACCCAAGCCATCTCTGCCTCATTTCATGCTTGGACAGGAGAGAAAGGAAAAGAGAAAGGGGGAGAGAGAGGAGGAGAGAGAAGAGAATTAAAGTTCAATCTCGGCCATTTTCATCTGTCACTCTAGTTATGAAAAGTGTTCTAATCATGGTAGGTAATCTAAATCCTTTTTATATTTTTAGTGGTTCTGATTTCTTAGATATTATCTCTCCTAAAATCGATTGAAATACTATATCTTTCATTTTAGTTATTTTTTATTATATAACGTTTGATATGTGATAGATATCATTATTCCGAGCATTTTGATTGGTTAAGATTAAACTTTCATTGGGTAGTTTTACTTGTATATCATTTTAACTAAAATGGATAGTATAATATCAATTATAAAATGACCAGGAGTCAATGTACTACATTTAGTGGAGTACATGACACACAAATTTTATATTCATTTAGTTTAACATACATTTTTGGTATACAATATGCATACTGATGATGATAATGATGGTTGCAATGAATGAATATGATATTTGCTATTATATTTTATATGATATGAAATATGTGTAAAAGTAAGAAATATTTGTTCAAAATAAATGACTAATTTAGGTTGGTTGGAGACATATTACTTTGTACCCTGTATATGAGGGTGGGCCGATGGACTTTCTTTTAAATAAGATTTATAGTATAATCCTAATATAATATGCCAATAGGTAGGAAGAGACGACTTCTAACATGAAAGTTGTAATAACCACTATATAAAGTTAGATAATTATTTGCACAAAAGTGTAATTTTCTAATTTTATAAGTAATTATAAGTGTTATGAAGTTATTTGGAGCTTAAAATACTGAAATATTCAATCTTAGGAAATAAAATTTGAAAGTTTAAATTTTTCTCTACGAGCACTATGGTGCTGGATCTAACGCTCTAGTCTCAAAAAAATGGCCTTTTTGAGGTTTTGGAGGAATTTTATGGCTAGATAGTATCCTTATCACATGAGAAATGGACCCTATGGTAGGTAGGAATAATTTGGAAGATTTTGGGAGTTTTCCTTGTGGCTCTGTGGCGTTGGAAAGGGTAGCACATGGTGTTTTAACAATTTAATGATGTTTAAAATAATAAATATCTAAAGTCACTAGCCATGACTCTCATTTTCCTAGCTTGTTGGAGAAGGAAGAGAGAGAGAGAAAGAAAAAAAAAAGGAGAAAGCTAGGGTTTGGAGTCCGAAATCTTGATTTTTTCTGTCAGCCCAATTAGGAAAATTGGCGGGCTCAAGATATGCAATCCATACCCCATATATGTTTTCAATTATACCAGGTATAATTAAAGTTATATGTTTAAAAGAATTTTTATTTTTTTTAAGTTTTACATAGGTTTTACCATACACAATTTTGTTTCTTACTTTATTTTTCATTCTGGATGACCTCACTATAAGAATAAAAATTCTCACTGGCCAGTCTGTTTTGTATTAATTTTTAATGAATTTGAGACATGATAATATTTTTTTTGGTAGTACAATTCATAAAGTATATTATTTCATCATTTTATATAATCTCTTTGAATGTGATAAGTCCTAAGAACATGGTGTTGGCAACTAAGAAGTGATGGCTTTTCTTTATCTGTATATACACGGTATGATTTTCCTCGAAAATGGCATTATATATCATATTCGCATTATCATGTATTTCATGAAATGGAGTTCTAAATTAGAAAGAAAAAATTCTTTGAAAGTTCTCTACTTGGGTCTAAGGTACAAGTATTATGCATTGAGAATATTCTGTACTAAAAATTTCTTTGTATTAGAAAATTATTATGTCTTGATTTTATTCTGCTATACACCTATTTTGAACAGGTGGGAGGTGGCTCTACTCTGCGCGCACCTATCTTGAATAGGTGGTAG
The DNA here is from genome assembly GCA_022539455.1 of Dendrobium nobile. NCBI lineage: Eukaryota > Viridiplantae > Streptophyta > Magnoliopsida > Asparagales > Orchidaceae > Dendrobium > Dendrobium nobile. The sequence continues at coordinate 21,774,389 of CM039720.1, read as the reverse complement.
ATGGAAGATTGTGAGCCATAAAGAGGCATATATACATGTGCATTCTACATTAATATGATTGCATTCATATCCTACATTTTTAGGTTAAACATTATTTACACGATTTTGTTTTAAAGTTATTTCAATATTATGAATTGAATTTGTGATGTGATGGGAAATGAGGATAGCCTACTGAGTTATGCGCTCACTCCATTGCTTATGCCATTTTCAGCAAAGATAAAGAGTCTATTGATTAGAATAGGGCTGATAGGGGGGAAAGAAAGTCAAGTCAGCAAATATATATATTTTAGAAGTTTAGATTATATTTATATTTTGTTAAATGTGCTAAAATTTAAATTGTTGTATATAAATATTTTTGGTAATGAAATTATAAATTATTCATACTATATATATATATATATATATATATATATATATATATATATATATATATATTAGTTAACTCTTGTGCATCTTGAAAAGTGGGGTGATAAGCTAAGGTAAGATTAAAAAATTAGGGTTAAATTCCTTTTTAGATTTTTGAGGCTTCATAGAGTGGTATCAGAGCAATGGTTGAGAGAGATTTTGAGGCTTCATGGAGTGGTATCAGAGCAATGGTTGAGAGAGATTTTATTAGTACTAGAGCCTTAGGAAATTGTTTGTTTAAGTGTAAAATAGGTAATTTTGTGTTAGAGCTAATGAATCTTGCATTTCTAAATGCAAGTGAAGAAGTTTTATATTGAATCCCCTTTTGTTAAATAGTTTAAAATTGTTATTATGATGGATCTACAAGATCCTAAAGCAACGAATGGGTAGAGTTCTAGAGCTACTATGGTCTATGGTGCAATATAAGCCATGACTCTAATTCCATGTTATAATTTACTGGGCTAGTAACACAGTTGATGGGAGAAGCCCAAAGTAGGATGTTAGAAATGAAAGGAGATGATATAAATCATTATTTGTAGTTATTTTGTGAAATTGAATCCTCCCTATTTCTGAGGAGCTATAGATCCTTAGGTTGCAGAGGATTGGTTATTGATGTTGGAAAAATCATTTGATGGGTTATACCACCCAGAAGGTTTAAAAGTATATTTAGTTGTGTTTCTTCTAAATAGAGAAGCTAAGCATTGGTGGGTAGGCCAATAGAGAGAAAATTTTCATGTTAGAGTGAATGCCAAAATTTTTAGGGAGGACTTCGTGGACATGTTTAGAGATTGATTTGTCCCACCATCTTTGAGGTAATAGACATACACTACATGAAAATGGCTTATTACCGTCAAATTTTTTTGGCGGAAATATGATCAACGAAAATGGTGACGATGTTACCGGTGGAACTTGTGCGATGGAAGCTTTACGGCGGACGATCCGGCGGCCTACCCGCCGCAAAGTTACCGGTGGATTATTGATGGGTCATATGCCTGTTTTATAAATTAACTGGCGCATGATCCAGTGGTTTTTGCATCGGTAAAACTATCGTCAGATACGCCGCCAAAAATCCACCGGTAAATATCATATATCGAGTGAGCCCTAGATCTGCCTTCTCATTTATCATTTATGCATTTCGCTCTAGCCCCTTCGCCACTGTTCGACTTTGCTCCGACGACGGCCATTTCGACTTTGCTCTGGTGATGGCAGGTGTTCGACTTCACTCCGACCCCTTGGCCACTGTTCGCTGGCTATTCGACTTCGCTTCAATCGATCCGACGCCTTCGCTCCTTCGTCGCGGTTTAACTCCTCCGATTGTTTTCGACTTCGCTCCTTGGTCGGCGTTCGACTTCGCTCCTTGCGTTCGACACCTCCGAAAGTGACTTCAATTCGTTATTTGACTTTGCTCCTTGGCTCCTCCCACCGAACCTTGCTCCTTCGATCGAACGCTCTGATCCTCGCTCCTTTGACTGTGTTCAGGTTACTTTCTCTCTTTCGCGCTATTTGAGTTCGCTACTTCGACGACCTAACTTCCATATTATCGCTCAATGACCTAGCTTCCATATTAATGCTTGCTCGTTTGCTATGTAGGTAACTTCTTCGACTTCGCTTGTTGGAACGGTTGTTACAACATTTTAAGGGGAGCTTGCTTGCTGTGCAGGTAAATTTCTTTCTTTGTCTTGTAATGTTGTGCATTTGTTATAAAAGAAATGAGCATATATGTGAAAATGTTGGAGTAGCTGTAGTGGAAGATAAGATTAGAGAGAGTCGCCTTAGTTGGTTTGGTCACATTAAACGGAGGCCTTCCGATGACCCGGTTAGGAAAGTTGAGGTATTAGATTTGGCTTCTGTTAAGAAAGGTAGAGGTAGTCCTAAAAAGACTTGGTTAGAAAATATTAGAAAATATCTTTCTTTATTAGATTTAGATGAGAATTTGACTTTTAATCGGACACATTGGCGAAAAAGGATTCATGTTGCCGACCCCACGTAGTGGGACAAAGGCTTGATGTTGTTGTTGTTATTGTTGTTTCATGCCTTTCTTCTATGATGTCTACCTCGCAAAACAATAAGCAACAAAGCATGATATGCATAATCTGTGGGAATTAACTAGTGATATGCATATATAATTATGATATCTAATTATGCTAGTTGATTAGAGAGATGTCCATCCCGAGATCTCAGACGGATGTTGATATATTAGTTCCAATAAATGTTACAACATTATTTAATATATCTAAATTATATGTAGGTCATATTATGGATATGAGAACTCAACGAAGTTGGATGTATAATCGATTGGTGCAAGGACAAAAGATATTAATGGATGAGTTCATTAGAGGGGTGAATATTATTATTCAGACAGCTTGCCAACTACCTAGTTTCATCTCAGATAAAAAATTTCATTGTCCATGTTCTAAAAATAAAAATCAGGTGCACCTAAGCCCAGATGACGTTGCTGTTGATCTACATCATCAAGGTTTCATGCCAAAATATTGGTATTGGACTTCACATGGTGAGTATGAACCACAATTCAATTCTCAATGCTGCCCATCAACTAGTGCTACTATAGATGTGGAAGAACATATCATACCTAATTTGAGGAGTTAATTCATGATGCAAGTGGAGCCCAATTTGAGCAATATACAGAAGAGTAACCTAATAAAGAAGCACAAAATTTTTATGATTTGTTGCATGCTTCCTAACAATCAATATGGAATGTGTACACCACTCACTCAGAGCTATCCGTTGTTGTTAAGATGTTAAGTATCTAGGCAGAATATAATATTTCCCGTGATTGCTAATCTTTTTTAAATTTTTATGCAGATGGCTCCAGGTGATGATCGTCAAAGAGGAATAATAAAGAATATATTTGGTAGGCACAGCAAAAAGATTACTGTTAGCTCATCCAGCAGGTCTATACGTATTGAGGGCACCTCTTCATCTCAGCCAGCTACTCAGAGTCAGCCTAGCCCGCCTATACCTACTCCTATAGCCACTACTCAGAGTCAGCCTAGCCCACAATGCTACTCACCAGACCCACACTTACCTTCACCGAACCTTACACAGACTACTCCTTTCTACCCCTACTTCCCACCAGCACCTCATGGTGTCTATCCTACATATCCACCATATTTATATCCATTATATGTCCCACCACCTGTTCAGCCCTCTACAGCACCACCTCAGCCTGCTACAGCACCACCTCAGCCCGCTGTAGCAGAGCAGGTGATAGAGGGTCGCATGTTGATTGAACCTGACGGTGACACGTAATTACTAATTTCATTTTAGCAATGCAAATAAAATTGAATTAATTTTTCTGACAAGTAATATATTTCTCTCAGGTTTCATCCATTAAAGGAGCCAACGCATAAAATATGGGACATAATACGGAGCAGATACGATGCTCCTTATATTTCTTGGAAGAAAATCCTGAAAGAAGTATGGAACATGTGGTTTAGAGAGTTTGAGGTTTATTATTATATAATTTTTTTGGAATTATATGTAATTTACATAAGCTAACAAATTTATTTATTCTTTATTATATGTGTTTAAATGCAGAAATATTTTTGTTGGCTGCCACAACATAATGATAAAGTTAGAAAGAATTTTGAGAAGCGTGGCTCGACTCGCATGCGAGACATGTTTACTGATATTAGAAAGATAGGCCAGTGACCACTCTAGATTGGTGGGGGTATATCGGCAGAGTTGAGCACTGCTTAGGGTAGCTCATATTATACCATGAGGAGGGATCAGAATAGACAGAACAGAGCTTCTAATGTTGGGGGCTTGGGCAGTTCCCTTCATACTGGGGGTTCTGTTCCTCATACTGAGCATAGAAGACATTTGGTAAGGCAATTTAAAATATATAATTATTTTCTTTAATTAGAATACTAACATATGTTTTTGACAGAAAAAGGTGCTGGTAGAGAACTGACTCCTGTTGAATTGTATAGTCATTCCCATAAGCGATAGTAAGACCAGCAATGGGTTGACGAGCGAGCGAGAAAAGCTTATGTAAGTATGTAACTTTCATTTTTGTGTTGTTATGTATAAAATGCTTAAAATTTTATTGACTTTCATAGGAGGAGTACACACGGGTTCGAGAAAGTCAGGCTGCAGCAAGTGAAGGTTTTTCTGCTGGATCAGCAGAATATTCTGACTACCGCACTTGGTAGCAAGCGGTAGGAGGAATGCAGCACGGTAGAGTATACGGGTTAGGCTCACAAGCTTATGCATATGAAGGGCATACATCTAGTGGCTTTAGTTTTTCATCTAGTACACATGACTCTTTATATACCCAACAGATAGTTGCCCTTACAACCGAGCTAGAACAGGTAAGGAAAGCACAAACTGATTGGCAGATGCAAATGCAGCAGCAGCAGATACATATGTAGCAACAACAAGCTCAAATATTATAAGAAATGCTAAAGATGAGAGAGCAACTGAGTAGTGGGAGGAGTACAACATCAGTTAAGGAAGAAGCTGAATCAGAGTAGATGCTATTTATCTATTTTACTGATGTGGACATCTGTTTCTATATGTTTTATGTCAAGTTTAATATATGTGTTGTTTGAACATCTTTGTTTCTGTTTATTGTGTACATGTTTAGTTAATTGTTGTTTGGACATGTTTGATTATGTAATTGGTGATCTTCATGATCAGAATTTGATGTAGAAATGCAAATTGTGTTCATGTAAATTGTTTTGTTTATATGTGTTTTCTATGCAGGTATTTTTTTGTGGAAATCAGTTTTTAAAGGAAGGAAGTTTTTTTTCTGTGCTCCAGGTTTCCGGCGGAACATCCTCCGGTCACTCTACTGGTACGATGATATAACATTTCTGGAGGATCATATCCGACGGTTATACATCATCTTTTTAACGACGAACTATCCGCCAGAACAGCTGGCGGAATAAACGACGGTAAGCGAAAAATGTTCACCGACGAGATTTCCTTATTTTCTGTTGGAAATTGAGCCGAAAACATGTTTCAGGTGCAATTTATGCGTCGGCAAAAAATTCTGACTAACGATATTCCAGCGGAGGTTTTTTCGACGGCAATCCACCGGAAATTGTTACTTACCGGCGGATTTTCGTTGCTACCGACGGATATAGTCCGCCGGTATAAGCTTATTTTCCTGTAATGATAGGAGTAGTTTTTGAGACTAATACAGGGAAGTAAATCAATAATGTAGTATGAAATAAGGTTTATATCCCTAGCCTGATATAATCCTTAGTTGGACAGCACTCTAGAGAAGAAGTGTTATCATTTTTTGAGAGGACTGAGAAATGGCATGAGGCACCCATTGGTACGATTCCATGTCCGATATTTTTTTGAGTTGGTTGAGTAAGCAAGGTTGGTAAAGAATAATCTAATAATAATGAAATAAAGATGGGACACTCGTAAAAGATGAAGATTTGGTGGAGATCCCTCTAGTAGTGGAATTAGTGGGAAGTGGCCCAGGTTTCATAAGTGTGGGGAGTCGAAGAAGTATGGTCTTATAGCTTCTATGAGTGCATACAAATTTGTGTTCATCAGCACTATTACCTTATATGAGTATGATGGAAGGAAGCATTCTGGCAGATGTTTCGAGTACACTGGTCAGTGTTTTCTTTATGGTTAACTGGCTTACAAGATATCTTAGTACCCCCAAAATGTTATGGTAGGTAGATTTGAAGCTAGAGGTAATCCAAGGAAGCCACCAATAGAATCCACTTCCAGAGCTATCAGCAACTCGTAGCAAAAGTAGATTCAGTAGAACACCATCTAGAGTGTAGTGAGAGTCTACAAGTATTGGTAGTAGCCCTTCAATTTAGCCCAGGGTACATAGTTTGACCCAACAAGAAGCAAAGTAAGATTTGGATGTGGTGATAGGTATGGTGTACAATTCAGAGCAGTCATATAATATTCTTTTTGTAATTCGAGAGCTAGTCATTCTTTTCTATCTGAGCATATTTTGGGTGATGTAAGTCTACCTCTCCAATCCTCATACCCTAAGTTCTTAATAAAAATAGTGTGTGGGCATGAATCTCACTCTTTGAACTTAGGATTCCATTCTCATTAAGGTAGACATATTTTTAATTAACTAGATTTCCCTTCATGATAATATCTAGGTTTTTTAATCCTGGATCCTTACTTTTTATGAGTGTAAGCCCTCATAATTAATTATCTCTCCCACTTCATATGAGAGAACTATCAATTAAGAATGAATAGTTTCAAAATTTAAAATTTTTTAGTCTCATTTATGGAGGTTGAAGTTTATGACTCCATTTAAGAGTTGCCAAAATATTTGATTTAGAATGGGGCTTACAACTTTGTTTAAGAGTTGCGTACTTGTTTGATTTGGTTTTGGGATTATGGCTCCACTTAGGAGTTTCCTGTAGATTTGATTTAGGATGGGGCTTATGGCTCCGTTTAGGAGTTTCCCATTTGTTTGATTTTGTTTGAGGCTTATGGCTCCACTTAAGAGTTTCCCATAGATTTAATTTTATTCAAAGCTTATGACTCCACTTAGCAGTTACCATAGATTAGTTTTTGGGAATTATTACTTCATTTAGAAGTTTTTCAAAATAGTAGGTCTTACTACTTCCCTTGAAAGTGGATTGTAGTTTTAGGTTTAGATATGTCTTACAGCTTTCATTAAAATTTGTATGTAGTTTGGTAAGGGATAGGTTATTTCACTTAAAAAATTTTTCACTAATAGATTATTTAAAGTAGGTCTTGCGGCTTCTATTATAAGTTGCTTGTAGATTTTGATTTTGGATAGGTCTTACTGCTTTATTTGAAGATTGTTTGATTATTTGATTTAGATAGGTATTACTACTTCCCTTGGAAGTGGCCTATTAATTTATAAAAGATTGGACTTATTGCTTCTCTTGGAAGTAACCTATTAATTTTAGTTTGAGGTCCAATACTTCTTTTAGAAGTTTCCCAAATAGGAAGACTTATGAATTCCATTGAAATTTGCCTATGTTTTGCTTATATAGGTCTTATGACTTCCCTTGGAAGTTTTCAATAGCTTTAAACTTAATTTGGTTGGGATTGGTTAGAAGCTTACCCAATGAACTGATTAGGAACTTGTCTTACTACTTCCATTAGAAGTATGCTATAAATTTATTTTTGAATAGGTCTTACTGCTTTCATTGAAATTTGCCTATAATTTCACTTTGTTTGGATGTTTCTCTAACACTTTGATTTAAACAGGTATTATTGCTCTTGGAAGCGAATTGTAGTTTAAATTTGGGATAAGTCTTACTATTTTTGTTGGAAGTTGCCTGTAAATTTTTGTTGGTGTAGAGTTTACTACATTTAAAAGTTTCTCCAAGAAATTAATTAGGAACATGCCTTTTTTCATTTAGAAGTAGCCTGTTAATTTAGGTTTTGGATAGGTCTTATGACCTCCCGTAGAACTGGATTGTAAATTTTAGATTTAAGGCTCCTTACTTCACTTAGAAGTTCCACTAATCGATCAATTAGATTATGATTTACTGATTCATTTAAAAGTCACATTATAGAATAATTTTGAAATTTGCTATATAGTTTTACACTTTTTTTTACTTCAACAATTTTTGTTTCGTTCTAACATTGCACTTTTAACTCCAACACCTTTACTTTTAGCACTATAATTTTGTTACAACACTTTATTTTAGTCACAGTGCTTTGACTTTATTTTTTTTAGCACTATTGTTTTACCTCAATATTGAATCTTTTATTGTTTATTTATTTGTATGTACGTGGAGCTTGCGTGGAGCTCTATTTAGTTGAGTATGAGTCTATTTAGAATTTTGTTCACAGAGTTCTATTTTGAGATTTTAGTTTGAGTTTGATTAGTTGGACCATTGTACAAGAGATAATTTTAGTGCAAACATTATGTTTTTCCTCTCTTCTCTTTTTTTTTTAATTGTCATTTTACTTTAATTGATTACTTAATAAATTAATTAAAATAATTTTTAATTCTTTATTTTTTCTTATTGATTGATTAAATAAATAATTAATTAAAGGAAATTTTATTGAGTTTTAAATTAATAAATCAATCAATTAATTAATTTACTTATTGAGAGAAATTAAAAATAAAAATTACTTATATTTTTTGTTGCTCAATTAAATTACTAGAAAATGGATTTTGAATCAATTTCCATTAATTAATAAAATTATTTTTTTAAAATTTTATTTACTCTCTATTTGTTCTCCAAAAACTCTCAATTATTCTCCGAAAGCTCTTCAAAAACTCTTAATTATTCTCCACAAGCTCTCAAAAATCTGGCAGCCTTCTAGCTTCCCCTCCCTTCGAAGGGAGGTTGAAGCGGCACTTATCATTCAATCTTCCTAAACAAATCTAATATATGACGGCGGGAGGTCTTATATTTAATTTCATCTCAATTATATCTAAGATACAATGGTGCAAAGCCTTCGATTTAAATATTTCTGTTTCGATCAAAGATCAATGGAACAGGTCTTCAAATAAAAATTCATGTTTGCTTCATTTTTTAATACAACATTTCCCTTCCAACCCATGAGCAATGACAGTCTTTCCAGGGCATCATATATGAGTAAAGATTTTTTTTTTGGAAAAATGAGGGCATAGCCCATGTATTAAACCAAAAAAATTACATGTGAGCTGCTATATAAAAAAAAGGAAAAAAGGTCTGATGAACAACTGACCAAAAAGGCAAGCTCATCACAAAAAGAGGCAAATCAAAACAGTAAACAATCTAACTCCAACATAAAATGAGAGATTGAGAACAAACCTCCAAAACACAAAAATGATTAAGAGAAGAGAAGCAAAAAATAGAAATGTAAAAGCCTAGACTCAGGAAAGATATAAGGGAGTCATATTGCCAAAAACTTCCGTGGTTGCCCGAAGACCATCCAAGCGAAAGTAGTCAGAGTAGGAAGGCATCATCATCGTCCAAGGCAGAAGCAGTTCTTCTAGAAAACTATAAGAAGGAAACCTAAGCTTGACCATCCAAAAAATTGAGAGAGCAGAGAAGCTTCCAGGAAACATGCGAGAATAATAAAGAGTGTAGAAAAGCCAGTGAGAGCAAAAAATGAACAAAAGGTTCAGTTGTTCATTGAGTTCTAAGCTTATTCCCAAATTTCCAGCTCATAATCTTTCCTTCTACAGCCAGATTAATAAGCAAGCATAAGGTAGCAACACTCATAAAGTTAGAGTTAAATCTTCTTTCATTTCTTTTAGCTGGTAGCTCTTTTTCCCCACAAATTCTAATACTTGTGAAAGTGTCGGATGCAACAAGAACTTAGCCAAAGCAACGATCAAATTTTCCAGCACAGAGAATGCATAATCACATTCAAACAAGATATGCGAAGTGGATTTAAAATGAGTAAAGCAGAAGGGGCAACATGCATCAATAACTATATTCCTTTTAAGGAGCTCATTGGCAGTTTTTAACCCTCAATTCAAGGCCATCCAAACATAAATCGAGTATTTCATAGCATGACGTTTATGCTAAATATATTTTGACCATCTAGTAGTAGCCTAATCTTTATAAAATTCACTAATAAAAGAAGAGAAGCATGTTTACTTATTCAACTTCCAGGAGAGAGTTTTTTTAGCATCAACATTAGCTATAGGGAAAGAGTCAAAAGCACAGTTAAAATTAAAGCCCTCCTCATATTAGCAAGAAAATACCAAGATCCTTCCATAACAAATTCAAAAACCTTAGCATTCAAGGGGAGGAGGGAGAGAGCAAAGCTGCTAAGATAACTATATAAGGAGCTGCCATTTAACTAGGGATCCTAAAGCATTGCCACTTTACCATAAGGTGTGATCATGAAGTTGAGTCTAGAAGAGATAGAGTCTGCCACCTTCTTCATTTCTTTCCACGGCTTAGAAGAATTATTAGGCATAGGCGTCTACGGTGTACCGTATTTAACATCCAGATAAGAGAAAAGAGTTGAGTTAGAATTATAAAATCTAAAGATAAGGGAGCACAAATTGGCAAATTGAATAGCTTGAAGATCGGGAATCCCTAAACCTCCAATGTTCTTCAGCTTACACCTTTTGTGCCAAACAATGAGATGTAGTTTTCTTGCTTCAATATCCCCAAAATATAAGAATTTTGCACACATTCTTATAAGTTTCTTGATATAAGTTCTAGGTATGATAGAGCCCCTGATCCAGCAGGCTATCGTGTTCCAGGCCATGAATTTAAGAAATTGAAGCCACCCAGCGAGAGAAAGTAGTATGGCCTTCCAACTAGACAGATGATTAGAGATAGAGAGAATAAGGGGTTGAAAATTAGAAGAGCAAAGCTTTCTGACAAAAATAGGAATGCCAACGTAGGACATCTTAGAACTGTGGTTCTGAATATTAAGTGTAGCATAGACATCCATAGGAGAGGTAATTGAATTAGAGATTACAAGATTGCTCTTGTCATGATTGATCTTTAAGCCTGAAATATTAGAAAAGGCAACCAAGATATTCAAAAGATGCTCACAGTTATGAGGTGACGCTTCCCCAAAGATAAGAAGACCATCCACATAGAGAAGATGAGTAATGTGCAAATCTCCCTTATAAATTCACAGTAGGAATATCAATCATGCAAGTGAAGGCATCCATGATAATACAAAATAGATAAGGGCTTAAAGGACAGTCCTGTCTTAGCCTAATGGCGAACTTAAAATAAAACCTCCAATGCTCCATCAATGCAAATAAAAAAATGCACATCAAAGATGCAAGCTTTGACCTAAGAGATAAAAAGAGGGGAAAACCATTTTGGCATAATCTAGCAAGGAGAAAGCCCCTTGAAATAGAGTCAAATGCTTTCCTTATGTCAAATTTAGCACAAAACAAGTTTTTCTTAGTTGTTGTTTTGAAGTCATGTAACAATTCAGAAGCAAGGAGAACATTATCTATAGAAACATAACCTTTGATGAATCCGGATTGGTTTTCTCCAATAATTAAATGCATGATATCCTTAATTCTCATAGCAAGGATTTTGAAGATAATCTTATAAAACACATTACATAAGGAAATAGGTCTGAAATCAGACATGCTTGAGGCATGAGATGTTTTGGGTATAAGTGCAATTGCAGTGGCTTTATTTTCTTGGCCATATATCCTTTAGAGAAGAAGGATTTCACCATTTTACATACAGAAGGTCGAGTAATAAGCCAACTAGATTTATAAAATTCAAAGTTGAAATCATTCGGTTCAAGAGTGGAGTTGGAATCACCACTGAAAATAGCATCTTTAATTTTCTTATTAGTGACTAGCCTAGTTAACATGGCATAGATATGATCTAAAATATAACTCCACCACTTGGAATAAAAGAGACATCATCTTGAGGGGGGGGCGTGGGTTGAGGGGGGTTTGCTCTTCATCACTTATAACTAAAAGAGAGCAGCTGTGATTTCTCCTATTCCTTATTTTAGCATAAAGGAATTTTAAGTCATCTTCACCTTGTGAGAGCTATTTCAGCTTAGCTCTTTGAAGCACCCAGTTTGTATAAAAAGAGGAGTATTCAGAAATTTTGACATTAATATTTTTCAGGGATTGGTTAAGAGAAAGGTTAAGAGGGTCTTGATTAATCAAGTTAAGATAATAAGCTTGATGTTCCTCTAGGTTGACTAAGGAGGAGGAGAGGTGTGAGGGGTTAGCCCACAGTTTACCTATGATAATAGATTTGAGGGCTTGAAGTTTAGTATATAAATCATAAATGGGATTTCCCTGGATCAGTTGAGCAAAAATTTTAAGCAGTTCTATTATCATTCTTAGTCCGAAAGTTCTTGAATAAAAATATATGAAAAGGTTTTATTTGCTGCCCAGTGAGGGTAATGATAGACGAGTGGTCAAAAAAGGTGGGGTTGGCAACATCATAAAAGGAGTTAGGGAAGCTCTCCAACCACTTATCATTAATCAACATTCTATCCGGCTTTAAATGGATGAGATCATTAGCTCTTTGATTAAACCAAGTGAATTTGAGCCTAGTAGATGCCAAGTCCAGTAGCCCCACATCATAAATGATGGAATTCAAGTCCCAAAGTTGTGAATCAAGAAGGGGGAAGCCCCCAGACTTCTCAGAACGGTGCTTGCAAAAGTTGAAGTCGCCAAGGATAATCCAAGGAGCATTAATATCTGAGCTAATATCCCTCATCTGATCCCATAATAAGGTTCTATCTATTTGTGAGTTAGAAGTATATATAAATGACTGACATAAAAAAAAAAAATACCAACGCCAATATTGACTTTCTCTGATATTAATTGAGTGGAGATGAAAGTTAGAGTGAAATTCTACTAGAATTGGATAGGTTGAAGTTATGACAACTAGCTTCATTATCAAATACAATGTGATTGAGATGGATCCAAGGATCCATTAAGCTAACTTCATGAATCTTATTCTCCAAGACACAAAGCAAGTCAAGACTGTAGAGACGAACTAGCACTTTGCAAGACTAAACCTTCTCTGGGTTGTTGAAACTTCTCACGTTCTAAGCTGCAAGGCGAGGAAGGGTCATTGGGATTTTTTTAGGGTGGGTAGGAGACTTTTTTGATTGCTTGCTCCTAGAAGCTTTTTGTTGAGAAGGTGGGGGATTTGCAGTACTAGATTCTGGATTAGTGTATGTTGTTGAGAGCTGTTGGTTTTCAATGTGGCTGTCTTGTAAGATGTTAAATTTATTTGGTGATAAGAATTTATCTTGGCTTTATTGAGGGGGTCATTTCTAGAGGAAGGAGATTCTTCCGTGGGTGAATCAAGGTTTGGGATAGAGGTAGACACATGTTCCATGAGATTGGCTACTATGGCTGAAGAGGGAATTATCACTACAGGAGGTTGTTTATTGGTGGTTGAGGTTGTGGTTGCATTGTGTGGTGTTGAGGTAGTCGGGTAGCTACCACTGTAGATGCCCTAGCTGCTCCCTCACTAACTCCTCCTCCTTGCCTGTCACCGGCCTATCGAAGCCCTTCCTCTCCACATGGCCAACCTCACCCCCTCTGTACTAGGCTTAGCTACTCCATATGTCCCTTCACAGGCTCATAACTGGTCCAACATTGTAATGGCCCCTAAGAAAAATGGGAACGCCTTCTCGCTCTCCCCCTCCCCTTCTCCAAATGACCCCCTCGACTTCAATGAAACTCATGTGAAAGGTGTGACGGATGAAAGGGGTTTGTCGTTGGTTGGGTACTCTATTGGAAGGCATCCATACTATGAATCGCTACTTTCGGCTATTCAAAAAGCTTGGGTGCTAAAAGGTATGATGCAATTATTATCTCTTAGCGATGGTTTCTTTATGCTAACTTACCTCTTCAGAAGATTATGATATGGAGCTATATGGGAGAGTTTGGTTTTTCTTGAGGAAACCATTTATGGTTTAGAAATGGGTTCCTAATTTTAAACCAAAAAGAGAAGAGTTTTCCACCGTTCCTGTATGGTTTAAAATCATTGATCTTCCCCTACCTTGCTAAACTCCAAAAGGAATTTCTCGCAATGCTAACATGATTAAGATTCCCCTGGTGGTAGATAATCTGACAGTTGATAAAACCATACTAACTTACGCGAGGGTGTGTATGCATGTCTCCAAGGATTGTGTTTACCTATAAAGTATTCCCATCACAATTCTTGGATAACTATTCGAGATCCAAATTCAATACGAATGCAAACCCTTCAATTATGAACACTGCGACTCAATCATCCATTTTGCTACTCTATGTCCATCCAAATGAAACCACCCTTCATCGAAAGAAACCCCATTGCCCCTTCACTCGCTCCTCTCCAATGCAATCTAAACAAGCTTCTTCACAACCCAGCCCAACCAATATTTTATCTACCTCAACACCACACAATATATGAGTAAAGATGATGAAATATTTTGCACTTATGGTTAAGGAAATACAAAAGTGGAAGAGTATGAGGGAGGGTCATTTGAGGGCGACGTGGATCGCATCAGACCTGTGAATGGGAAAGCACCATTACTAAGCAAAAATGTGCATGCAGGTGTACGGGCATGACTATGCACATGTGGGTGATAGCTGGTGTTTGGTCAGGGCTACACACATGTGACAAATGGGTTGTGCACACCTATAGGCAGATAACTAATTAGGCTTAGGATCAGACACGCTGGAGTAGGCCGACGCCTGTGGGATAATAGTTTGCAGCTTGGGTCATTCGTGCAACTATGATGAAGCACATGATCGCACACGTGCAGATACTCTCACAAATGAGTAGAGGGACTAGCGATAGGTTCAAGATGGCATGTGTGAGTGTTGTAAATTCCCCAAAAAAAAGTGTGGCGTACGATATTAGAAACAAAAATGACAAAGAATAGAAGCAAAAGTGTCAGTTTTCTCCCCTATTCTATTTTACATCTTTTTCGGTATTAAATGAACTAATACATCCTTTCTGAAGTAATATATATGTCTAGGTGGTCTTCCTAGAAGCACATCTATTAAATTTTTCCTTTCTCTCTTTCGAGTCTTTTTTTTTATTTTGTTTTAATCAATAAATTTCCTCCTAATGAATTTATTATGTGATTTTCACACAGTGAATATATTGGAATACTCACAAATGTTTTTAATATTTGTATTAATCATCTTTTTTTTCTTTTAATCTTATTGATTGATTAAGGTAGCTCGACCCTTAGATTTATGAACACTTAAAATTTTTTAGAGGTTCAACCTTTCATACTTGCTTAACCTATATTTTGACATTATTATCAATCATTTAGATTGATCAAAGTTGCTCGATCAGGTTTATGAGTATTGAAATTTTATAAAGGTCCGATTCTTAGACTTATTGAACACACACTTTCACATTTAGTTTCAAATCTTTAGATTGATCAAATTAGCTTGACCCATCAGTTTATGAGAATGACAATTTTATAAATATTTGGTCCTTACACTTATTGAACCTATACATTGACATTTGGTTTCAATCCTTTAGATTGATGAAATTAGCTCGAAATTTTGGTTTGTAAGCATGAAAATAATTCACTTAGTTAACATGCAATTTCATATAATTGCCTTCCCTTTATTTTATAGGGGTATAAAAATTGCCTCCTATTTTATAGAGGCATATAACAAATACAAATTGCTTTGTAGGAGTATACATAAATTGCCTCTAATTAAGAGGAATTTATTAAAATTATTTCCATCCTCTTTGGTATATATGAATGTTATTTCCTATTTTGCATGAGTATATAACAAAGTCTCCTACTTTGCAAGAGGTTATATAAATTGCATCATGTCTTGTAAGAGGATATATAAATTACCTCATGTCGTATGGGTGGATATATAAATTGCCTCCTATCTTGTAGGAGAATATATATATATATATATATATATATATATATATATATATATATATATATATATATATATATATATATATATATATATATATATATATATATATATATATATATATATATATATATATATATATATATATATATATATATATATATATATATATAGTTTTGTTCCTTATAGAAGTATATAGAAATTACCTCCTGACTTACAAGAGTATATAATTTGCCTCATGCCTTATAGGAGAATATATAATCATCCTCCATTCTTGCAAGAGTATATGAAATTACCTCCTCCTAACTTGCAGAAGCATACAAAATTATCCCCTATATTGTAGGAGAATATATAAATAAACTTCTATCTTGCAGAAGTGCATGAAAATTGCCTCTTGCATTACAGGATTATATAAATTATCTCCTACTTTGTAGAACAATATATTAATTTCCTCCTATGGTATCTTATAGAAGTATATAAAATTGCTTCATGACTTGCAAGAGTATATAAAAATATCTTGTATATGTAGGATAATTTATAAACTGCCTCCTATCTTTCAAGAATATATAAAAATTGCATCTTGCATTGCAGAAGAAATTGCCTTCTACCTTGCAAGAGTATATAAAATTACATCCTGACTTGCAGGGGAATATATAAATTGACTCCTATCTTGCAGGAGTATGAAAATTTCATCATGTGTTACAAGAGTGTATAAAATTACCTCCAATTTTGTAAGAAAAGCTTGTCATATATTTGCAATTATTTATTGCATCATAAAAGAATTTGGTAGAGCGTGATTGTACACATGCATGTACCAAGCACACATCTTTTATTCTTGTGGATCTATTTCTATGATTATTTTTTACATCTTGGAATGACATAGAAGAGAAATATAGAGAGAATAAGGAGGATCTACATATGATATTTATTGATTTAGAGAAAGCATTTGATAAAGTTTCAAGAGAAGTGCTATGGAGAGTTCTTGAAAAGAAAGGAGTTAATAATGCTTATATTCAAACCATTAAAGATATGTATGCAGGAGCTATTACTTGTATTCAAACACAAGGCGGTTTGACCAAGTATTTTCCTATTTCGGTTGGATTACATCAAGGTTCAGCCTTAAGTCCATATCTTTTTGCTTTAGTCGTGGATGTCCTCACTAGACATTTGCAAGAGGATGTACCTTGGTGCATTCTTTTTGCTGATGATATTCTTCTTGTTGATAAGACTAGAGAGGGAGTTGAAGGTAAACTTGAATTATGGAGGTCAACTTTAGAGTCTAAAGGTTTTCACTTGAGTAGATCTAAAATTGAATATATGGAGTGTAATTTTAGTGGAAATAGACCTAGTGAGGGGATTGTGACTTTGGACGATCTAGTCATTAATAAGAGTACACGTTTTAGATATCTTGGATCTATTGTTCAGAGTGATGGTGAAATTGATGGGGATATTATCAACAGAATTCAAGTTGGATGGTTGAAGTGGAGGAATGCATCGGGCTTATTGTGCGATAGAAAAGTCCCCCTCAAACTTAAGGGAAAATTCTATAAGATGGTGGTGAGACCTGTAATGCTTTATGGTGTCGAATGTTGGCCATTAAAAGAGAAGCATTATACTAAGTTATGTGTTGCAGAGATGAGGATGCTTAGGTGGATGAGTGGCTTGACCCTTAGAGATAGGATACGAAATGAGCATATACGTGAAAAGTTTGGAGTAGCCCCAGTAGAAGATAAGATTAGAAAGAGTCTCCTTCTATGGTTTGTTCACATTAAACGGAGGCCTTCTGATGACCCGGTTAGGAAAGTTGATGTATTAGATTTGGGTTATGTTAAGAAAGGTAGAGGTAGACCTAAAAAGACTTGATTAGAAAATATTAGAAATTATTTTTCTTTATTAGATTTAGATGAGAATTTGACTTTTAACTGGACACAATGGAGAAAAAGGATTCATGTAGCCGACCCCACGTAGTGGGACAAAGGCTTGATGTGGTTGTTGTTGTTGTTGTAATGACGTAGAAGAAAAGATGTTAGTCTTTCTTTTGACTTTCTTTTGCTTGCTTTGTCATCTTAGGTGGGGTTGTTGACTCCCCGTTCTCCTTCTTATCAGAGGAAGAAGTCAATGCAGTATTTACTTCATCTCTTTTTGAATCATATATTTTTATTTATTTTTCTTTTCTAAGGGGTTTTAATGTAGTAGATACCAAAACCTACTGGCTTGGGCATTATTTCAAATTCGACTACACGATCTAACATATCCTGGAAGGTGTTGATTGTAGCCATTGCCAGATAGAGAGCCTTTGATCATTAATGTTTCCCATGAAGATCTATATAACATGTTTATTAATGAGCTATTACTTACATTTAATATTGAGATTTCTCCATCTTGTAATGTACTTGGTGATGGACTCATCTTTTCTTCTCTTCTTAAGAGAATGATCTACAATAGTCACCTTTTTGGTTGTACATACAAATCTTTAGATGAACATTATTTCTATTTTGATGAATATTTTAACTGAATCATTTAGTAACTCAGCACATTATTTAAAAGCCATACCAAAAAGACTGCTAACAAATTAGCATTATAACAGGGAATCATTACTCCTAGTATTATCACAGGTAGCCTTAAATTGAGCCAGGTGGTAACAGGGATTTTTGGTACCAGTGAATATATTAAATTTTGGGATAATATGTCCCTTTTGATATTTTAATAATCATATTCCATGGGATATGAGTGATATTTCTCTATCAAGGATTTGACAATTTTAGAAGTAATGATTGCCTTAACCTTCTGATAAGATTTTCAATTTGAGCTTTATTGACTACTCTATCTTCTTTATGAATGGTTAGTGTCTACTCCTGCATGAATTTCATTTCCCTATCTATAGTGACTTAGACATCTGGAAGAATAGCTTGAGTACCTCCAGTATCAACTACTAGATTGAAAATATTTTCTTAGGGATGAGTTGTTTGTGATCGACAAGTTGTTGATATTAGGCTAAGCCGCCCAGACAGCTTTTTCGTCATACTTCCTATTGCATCTAGGCAAGCATGTAGCTTGTTAATTTCCCTTTTTTTTTGTTGGAGAGATTGCATTTCTTGTTTTCATCTCATCACAACTTCAATAGTTTCTTCTTCCTTAAACTTTTCCTGTTGTGAAGGTGTTCTATTTATTAGCGTTGCATGCTCTTGGCTACCTCAAGTTTGTTCTTCAGTTTGAGGATTCAAAGTTACATTCCTATGAGTAAACTATTTTTGAAAAGGTTGATCGAATGTATGATCCACCATTCTTACAACTTAATAACCATGGGGTCATTTTCTTTTGCCTCCTCAATGCCATTATAATAATCTTCATTTTTTGGGAGAATTTTTTTTTTCCGTAAAGCTTTCATTTTAAGTTTCGGCTACTTTGAAATCCTTTCGAGTTGGGAATACCACTTCTAATGAATCATTAGAGAGTTAGGGGACTCATAATAAACAACAACTTTCTCCTTATTTGATGGAGTGTACTGGACATGGGATCTCTTATTTGAGGATGACCTTTGGTCATAATATTGAGGTTGTCTTTTATGAGTTTCATTCTCATAGCCACCTTCAAGAAGTTTTAAATTTTTAGGCTACCTTGGAGCCCAAACTTGATGAAATCTTGTAGTTTCTTGCTTTAAGAGGTTTGCACCATATTTTAGGTGATGTTCAACATCTTGCCTGGAATGTACCTCTAATGGGATCAACCTTTGTTAAGGTCATCAGAGCCTTTGATTCTCACATTTCCAACATAGTCTTCCTTATGAAGACTACTATGAGATTTTCCCAACGAAGACTACTATAAGATTTTCCCAATTGTTTTCTTTCATAAAAGGAAGTTATCTAGTGTTTGGAATTCTCAAATCACCATAATAAGGAAAATGTCTATCATTTTCTATGTAAGGTCACTTTGAATTATAATCCTTCTAAGAGAGAATTAAAATTAGGAGAATAGTTTCATCAATTGAACTCTTTACTTCTACTTTTGAAAACCTCCAATAATTTGTAAATGTGGAAGGAGATCAACTCTTTCTTCTTTTATGGTTTCCTTAGTTGGAGAAGTGTTTCCCAAAAAGATTTCTTTATATCACCCCTAGCACTATTCCTCTTCACCCACTATAATGGGTCAAAGCCATAGTTAGTTGGGATATTAACCTCTACTTGAGGTGATTATTCTTAAATAATAAAGGGTAGTTTTGAGCCTTTAGCTTAAGTATGATCATTAGAATTTCTTCTACATTTTTTTTAGAGATTTTAGCACCAGATGTGGAGGCTTCAACATTGTGCTTCCTCGGATTGCAAGCAAGCACCTTGAGTGTTTTATGCTCATTTATGCTTTGATTAGCTGGATCAATAATGGATAACTTAAGTTTAGGCATGTAAGTCTTTCTATTGGATACTAAAACCACGATAGGTATAATAGTAGCCTAGAGAATACATAGACTCTTTTGGTAGCCTCTGCATTGGTAGTTAGTGGTGTTACTACTCTTTTAATAGTAACCTCCTTAGCCAATATAGCTTCATCAATGTTGCTATAAGGGAGAAACTTTAGGACTTTAAAGATGGTTCTAAATTGCAAAGTGGCTCTAGAATGGCAAGTATTGATGATGGCTTAAGGGAATTTCTGCATTGATCTTTTCCCAAGCTTCACAGTCATTATGGTGTTAACCAGTATCATGTTTCAACAATGTGTTATAGAACATGCAAGAATTAGAGTTAACCTGAATTTCAAACTCTAAATTCCATTGCAAAAGGAAATATGAACTTGACATGAATGAAAATCTATATATTAGATTTCTATAACATTTGAGACTAAAAAATAATTCTTTTTTATGATTTATCCAAAGATGGAGAGAGAGGTATTCCCCAATAGAGTCACTAGAAAATTGTTCACTCAAGAAAAAAAGGCTTGTGGGCCTGAGTCACACTTTTTGAACTTAGGACTCTATTCTTCTTAAGAAAGATTAATTTTTAATTAAGCAGATTTCCCTCAATAATTATATCAGGGTTTATTTAATTATGGGTCCTTACTTTATATGAGCACAAGCTCTCATAATTAATTACTCTTCCCACTTTGTGGGAGGGAACTCCCAATTAAGGATGAATAGCTTTAGAATTTTAAATATTTTAGTTTCATTTTTGGGTGATGGAGGTAGACCTGATCAATATCCCATGGCTCCATCATACCCAGAATACCTTAGGCTTTAGTCTACCAACACTAAAAATCACTGATCATAGTATCCAAGGAGGTTGATTAGCAGTCATAGGTTGCCTCTTAGAAATCTTGAGTAAAGTGAACTAGTTAAATGTGGGTTTTATTATTATGATGGTTTGGGGGCTTATATCTATTTGAATGCCCATTAATTTTGTTTGGTGATTATGGCTCCACTTAGGAGTTGTCTAGTAGTTTAATTTAGGCAATGGATTACATCTCTATTTAGGAGTTGATCGTATATTTAATTTAGGTTTTGGGTTATAGCTCCACTTAGAAGTTGCCCATAGATTTGATTTAGGATGGGGCTAAAGGCTTTATTTAGGAGTTTCCTATAGATTTGTTTTAGTGTGGAGTTTACGGCTCCATTTAACAGTTACCCATTTGTTTCATTTGGTTTAGGGCTTACAGATACACTTAAGAGTTGCCCATATATTTGATTTAGGATAGGACTTATGGTTCAGTTTAAGAGTTGCCCGTTTCTTTGATTTGATTTGAGGCTTATGTCTGCACTAAAGAGTTGTCAATAGATTTAATTTGGTTCAAAGCTTATTGCTCCACTTAGGAGTTGCCCATAAATTAGTTTTAGGTAATTATTACTTCATTTAGAATTTTTCTAAACTAGAAGTTCTTACTACTTCCGTTGGAAGAGGCCTGTAGCTTTTGGTTTAGATAGGTCTTATAGCTTTCATCACAATTTGCCAGTAGTAGAATTAGGGATAGGTTAATTCACTTAAATTTTTTCCCTAATAGATTATTTAAAGTAGGTCTTACAAATTTTATTATATGTTGGCTATAGATTTTGATTTTGGATAGGTCCCACAACATTCATTGAAAGTTCCCTGGTTATTTGATTTGAATAGGTCTTACATATCTCCTTAGAAGTAGCCTATATATTTCTTTTTGGATAGGTCATATTGCCTTCATTGAAAGTTATCTATTATTTCAGTTCATTTGAAAGTTTCCCCAACACCTTGATTAAAACAAATCTTATTGCTTCCCTTGGATGTGATAAAAAGTTTAAATTTGGGATATGTTTTACTGCTTCCCTTATAAGTTGCCTGTAATTTTAATTTAGAGTAGGGTTTGTTACTTCCTTTAGAAGTTTATCTAGCTAATTGGTTAAGAATAGGTCTTAATGTTTCATTTAGAAGTGGCTTATTAATTTAGGTTTTGGATAAGTCTTAATGTTTCCCTTGGAATTGGACTATATATTTTAAATTTAGGGCTTCTCTCCTCACTTAAAAGTTCCCCCAATAGATTAGTTAGATTTTGATTTATCGCTTCATTTAGAAGTCACCTAATAGAATAAATTTGAAAATTGATGCTTAGTTTTACACTTTTTTTCTACTTCGATAGCTTTGTTTTCATACCAGCACTACACTTCTACCTCCAGCACCTTTACTTTTAGCATTGTAGTTTTGTTACATCACTTTATTTTGGTGATGGTACTTTGACATTTATTTTTGTAGCACTATTATTTTAACTAAGTACTGAATTTGTTCTTGTTTAATTATTTGTAGGCATTTGAAGCCCACACCACTAGGAGCTTGCTTTGAGCATTGTTTAGTTGAGTATGAGTCTATTTAGAGTTTTATTCACTTAGTTCTATTTTGACTTTTTAGTTTGAGTTTGATTAGTTGGATAGATGTACAAGAGATGATTTTAGTGCAAATAGTTATGTTTTTCCTCTCTTCTCTTTTTTTATTGCCATTTTATTTTAATTGATTACTTAATTATTTAATCAAAGGAATTTTTAATTCTTTATTTTTTATAATTAATTGATTAAATACTCAATTAATTAAAGGCTATTTTATTAAGTTATAAATTAATCAATCAATTAGTTAATTTTTTTACTTATTGAGAAAAAAATAAAAAAAAATATTTATATTTTTTTGGTTGCTCAATGAACTCAATAGAAATTGGATTTTGAATCAGTTTCCATTAATTAATAAAATCATTTTTATTTTTATTTACTCTCAATTTGCTCTCCAAAAGCTCTCCAACAACTCTAAAGTTATTCTCCAAAAGCTCTTCAAAAACTCTTAACTATTCTCCAAAATCTTATAAAAAATCCGTCAGCCTTCCAACGACCCCTCCCCGCAAAGGGAGGTTGAAGCAGCACTTGCCATTGGTTCTTTTCGGCTGGATCAAAGATATGATGGGCGAGGTCTTCTATTTATTTTCTTTTTTTATTAATATGCAAACATTCCATCCCAACCCATGAATGGTGGGAATCTTTGCTGCGAAGAAAAAATGCATATGCGGTCATGCAAGCAAGTGTTTGGTCGGTGCTGCACACACACAGACGACGGCTAGTGTTCGGTAGGGATTGCACACATGTGGTTGATGGGTTTTGCACATAAGGAGGCGGGTGGCAGATTGGGCTCGTGATTGGGAGCTTTTATTTTGTACAGACACCGGACAGGAGAACCGTTTAGTTAAGCATTGGGTACCCAGCAATGGGATGACATGGCACATTTTTATTGGTCTATGGACGCCCTCCGCACTCGGCACAAAATAATAAATCCGTGATCGGACAGGTGGGAGCAGGCTGCTGCAAGCGAGATACGATCCTGCGGCTTGGGTGGTTCACGCGAATGGACTGAAGCACTTATTCGCATGCATGCAAATACTTGCACGAACGAGCCGTAGGGCAAGAAAGAAGTTCAGGTTGGCTTGCGGGAGTGTGGCGTCCGAGATTTTAAACCAAAATGACAAAGGATGGACGAAACAAAAGTGTCAGTTCTCTCCTGCATTCTATTTTGCTTCCTTTTTTTTGTATTAAACAAACTAATGCAGCTTTTTCTAAAGCGATACATCTGTCCGGGCGGTCTTCGAAGCAACACATTTGTTCAATTTTTCTTTTCTTTATTTAATTTAGTCAATAATTAGTAGGATTGACACCTAAAATAGTGCAATGATAGTAATAAGATATACATTCATTTAGAAGATATTATACAATATGCATGTGATAAAGCAAGTATAATGATTTCATAAAGTGACATAAAAACTATTTTATAATTGATAGATACAAAAATGTTAGAACCTACTGATCCTTAATGTAATATATGTCATTCAAAATTTAGTTAATTTTCTATTAACGATCAATATTTTTAAGTTAAATAGTAATTCGAGTCTTAGAATATTGCATGTGATAGAAAGCAACCAAAGTTTGGGATCTAAGAATGAAAATCTAAAATTTAGAAATTTTTTTTGGGTACCACGGCTTTGGGGTTGGGGGTGCTGTGACTTTGAGCTCTCGGGAAACTTAAATAAAAAGTTTGTGCAAGCACTGTGACACCAGGGATGCTTTATCACTGTGCTGAGTCTTAGGTAAGATTATTTTGGGAGAAGTTAGAATATTTTCAGGGAGCACAGCGACACTAAGAAAGTGAACTCTGCGATGCTGAGTCAAATTAGTAAATTTAAATATTAAAATATCTCAAACAATTTTGCTAAACTATTTTCTCCCAGCCATTGCCAGAGAAGAAAAGAAGAGGAGGAGGAGAAATAGAAAGATAAAGAGGAGAGAGGTTTCTGAGGTGAAAACCCAGGATTCATCTATCAGGCTAGTACAAGATATTGTAGAGCTTAAGTTAGACTCCTAAACCATTTTCTCTGATTTTAATTCTAGTAAGTTCATAAGAAGATATGAATACAAATGTAATTTTTTCAAGTTTTATTAGATTTTCACTCTGTGATTTTTAATATGTTATTGCACTCCTTATGAACATTTTGACTACAAAAAATGAGTTTTTAATGGTTAATTTTGCTTGCGTGGTTTTTGTAATATATTATTGAATTGAGTTTTTCTAGCAAATGCAGCAATTATTTAAAAATATTGAAAGGTTCATGTGTGTGTTCATCTAAAGTTGGAACTTGAAAAGGAAAAGTTCAGTGATGATTCTATTTTCCATGTAATTGGGCTTGTATTAGCAATTCATGCATTTTTTAAATATTTTAATAGATTTCTAAATTTGCCACTATTATATTGCATTTGCATTATGTTAACATTATATTGGAGATATTCTTAAATATGAGAATGTGCACTCTTTATTAACTTACAAGGACCTTGAATGTACTCTCCTAGCTACTAGTTATGGATGTGAGAGAGATTCTAGCTCAACTTATTAAAACTAGGTGTGGGAGATATAAAAAAAAAAAAAAAAACAAGGTGTGGGAGGTAATATAATTATGTAAGTACTCTTATGGGCATCTACCTAATGTAGACGTGGGAGAGAGTCTAACCCCACTTATTATATGCAGGTGTGGAAAATAAACTGAGGCATAAGTGAATGCAAAGCTATAAGCAAGCATTAGGACATGGACATTCTAATCATTACATTTTATATATTAATATTTATGAATTAAATATTTGAATATTATGATATTTGCTTTAGCAATCTCTAAACCTATGAATGAATTTTGTTTGGAATGTATAAGTGAAAGAGTTATGCAAGTGAACCTCTAATAATAAATATTCTGTATTGTATCTAGAAACTTCTGCAAAAATGGTTATGCGGTTATGAAAGTATGAGTATTAAATCTGAGATCATGTATATATTGGAATTCTGGTAAGTTTAGGGTTTACTTACACCTTAATTATTTGTAAACCTTTATGCTTTCCTTTAATTAATTATTTTTTTGCATTGTATATTGATACCTTTGAGGGGTAAAGGAGGGAGTCTATTAAGGTAGTTGAGCTCACTCTATTGCTTTTAAATATTTTAGATAAAGGAAAGTGGTCTAGTGGAGTAAATCAGGTCAAGTGCAGGGTTCTATGAGCTTGGATTATAATGTATTGATTTTGTAATACAATTTTATTTATTCTAATATATATAGTTGAAAGCTGATTGATTTATTTATTTATGTTTTATGGAAACAAAAGTTAATCTTATTATTTTTATATTTTAAAAATTAGTAACTCTCATATTATTATTTGTGGATGAGCCAATTTATTATAGATATACATAAGTCCAATCATTTCGTTAGATCCTAAGGCATCACACTTAACCTAGTTATTGATCATTGATCAATATAGTTGTATTGAATTTATTACTTATATGATATAACACTGTTCACATTAATGCTACCTATTTTTATAATTTATATATTCATACTGATATTGAATAAATGATTACATATATTATTTACTCTACCTTACATTAATTTCAATTGAGGTTTTAGTAAACTGCTAAGTCGTTAGCGCACTTAATGATTTTTACATGATTTCAGGAAGGAGTTAAGATCCAGTGGAGTGAGGTAAATCAAATCTTTAGATTTTTTTTTTTTTTGTATTTATTTTATTTTTATAGTTAAGAGTAGAAAAATAGTATGATATTATAATAACCCAAAAGTTTAAAATAAATTTGTTAAAAATATATAAAAATCTAATCAAGTAGAAAACACTATGGTGTTGGGCTAGTAAGTGCTGCGGCACTGGGCTGGCAAGTGTAGTGGCACTGTGATTTCTATTCTATAATAAATCTATGAGTGGCATGCAACAATATTGTGTAACAACCCAAAATATGAAAAAGCATATTAACATAGAAATTTGAATTTATATTAGAATTGGAGAACTTTAGTGTCGTGTTTAGTAGCGCAGAGTGCTAGGCTTGAATTCATAGTGGCACCAAAAGGCATAACTATGATGTTTGAGTCTCTATTCTATAGCAATTTTGAATTTAACGTATAGTGTGTGGCTCTGAGTCAGAGATCTATGATGCTAGGCCATTATATATATATATATATATAATATTGTAAAATCCTAAGCCATTTTTTCTCAACTGCCATAGCTTGCACATAATGGAAATGGAGAAGGGAGAGAAAGAAGAGTGAGGGAGGGAGAGAAAGCCAACTTTGGTCATTTTTTATTTGTTTCTTTGGATTAGAGAAGTCTTCTGATCATTGTAAGTAAGTCGAAGTATTCTAATCATTACATATATAATTATACATTCAATTATCTATGGAAAATATTGGTTATTGTTTACACACCTCGATGGATAATATTATATATACTTTAATAGTCATAAGATTGCCCTCATTCAATACATAAGCTCTCACTGGATTTATTTAATGTGGGTGTCAGTTTCCCACAGGAACAAGCCCCCATAGTGAATTACACTATGTACAAATTATCACAGGGTTTCATATAATGTCTTAAGAACAACCATCTAGATAGAAATTTGAGGGAAAACTACACACAAAATTTAATATTTTTTAAGTTCTACCAAATTACCACACATTGTTCATAGCTACATTTTGAAGTTTTTATTATACTACTACACTAATTATAGGTGTCAGAATATTTTTTTCAAATAATCAAAATGAGGTATTTCCAAGACTACCTATTAAAAATTTACAAATAAAATATCAAATGTGTAGAATATTTCCAACTATGACATACCAAAAGTTACGTTGTAAAAATTTTTCCATTGAGCGAATATGCCTAATTTTGCATCTAAATTAAATGTAAAACATTAAATGGAAAAATCCTAAAAACTTTAAATTAAAAAAAATTGAGATATATAAAATATAACTTACCCTAGCTTAGATAACTTCACGAACTACCCTAATGGATGAAATCGACCCAAAGCTGCCTGAAATGGACTTTCTCTTTATAGAATTTCACCTCTTTCTTTAGAAGATTGCTTAAAAGCATAAAATCATATTTTTCAGAATATTATTTTGAGTGAAATTTTATATTTATTAAATATGTGATGCCAGCATCACGGTGCTTAGTGAATTATCACCATAGTGCTCCTCTTAAAATCCCGGCCAAATAGAGAGCACGAGTCGGAACACCCCAAACTAGTGTCGAGTGCTCTAGAGCATACCGAGCGCCATATCTCTCATCTATGAAACACAACAACGTTCAATTAAATGACCAAAATAGCATGGAGCTCAGCATCGCTGCTCCGCCCTTAATGTTGCAATGCTCCCAAGAAACATTTTTAGAATTTAGATTTTACACACATAGACTCTTTCGACATGCTACAACATATAATTTATGCATTCATATAGATGCAGAATATTCACATGCACATGTTGGAATTTCAAACACATAGGACTTACAAGATTAAGTTCTAACCAATTAAGAGTATTATTATACTAGTTGTTACATCTCTTGACTTGGAAATAGAAAGCTCAACACCATGACACCATTCTAATAGCGCCAAATAATGCCACCATACAAATAGAGAGAAGAACGTTGTGCCATAACACAACATTGCAACACCATAAGAATATAGTGGTATGGAGCGCAACGCTGCCAAGGCTAACTTCTTATTATCAATATCATTCCAATTCAACCCACAAGAATTCTTAATGGCTATCTTAAACATAAAAATAACTTCTAAAAATTCACGGAGTATTAACAAAATGCCAAATAATCATATAGGGCTTACAACTGTAATTATCTATCTATGTGTATTGATACACTTGAATAGATGTTAAAAGTGGAGGTATAAGAATGGGACATATAAACAAGTGAATGCATAAGTGAAAGTAAAGCATAAGAGGTGTAGGAAAATGTATGAAATCTTCTAAAATGAAATATTAAAATATAATTTTCTATCATATTATTACATTCATCACCCCATGTTCAAATAAATATTTATATTATTATCTCTATCATGTACTCACTAATGACATTAGCTTTTACACATATGCTATACTTGATAGTCACAACATATAACATAAATATGCATTAGCTTAATTTAAGCATATTTTGCTATTTATATGATGTTATACTGGCATATAAGTTATTTTTAATTTTTATATTAAATTATGAAGTAGCCTATTGAGCTATTATTGCTCACCCCTACTTCATCTACATCTATTATTTTTAGGAAAGGGTAAGGCTCTACTTGAGTCGATGACTACAATCTTTCATTCCATTAATCAAGTATAGTGTGTTTTAGCTCTATTTAAGACAGCTTTTCGATTTCTTTTTAAATTATTTTTTTAGTACAAAAATTTTTAATTAAAAAAATATTTTTAAAAGCAGTAAAAAATGACATATAACTAAATAACAGGAGCATCTATTCGAGAGCACAAGTTAAATTCGAGTCCAACACGTACATAATCATTTGAAATTCAATCAATTTCATAAACTGGCCAAAAATCAAAAGCCAAACCCAACCCAGCACAAAAAACTTTTGATCATTAAGGTTTAACATAAACCCAACTCACAATAGATGCTTATCAATTTCAATACCACTGGCAATAAAATAAAAGAAATTATAATTTAATATATATTTTTAATTTAAAAAATAAATTATTAAATTATTTTTTATAATGTTTTGTAATAAAGTATTATTTTTTATAATCTGATTTGCCTCTACTTATTCTGTGAAAAGATTGGCTTATGAGATATTATATACGTCAATGTTTAGAACAGAGTTCTCTAATCATACTTTTTTAACTTGTTATCTAACTAGATTAATTATCAAGACACATGGCAACCATACAGAAGCTAATGAAATACCATCTACTTCTCGAGTTACAGATAACAAAAACTTTAGGTAATACAAATATGCAGAATGATGAGCTACACAAATATTTTTCTGCATCACACAGCAGTAATACTGGATGCATCAATAAAGATATCAACATAGCCCATATGATCTGGACAGAAGCATCAGTGCCCAAAACTTTCACATCCAAGTTTCTGTATGCTGTCTTCCCAAAATCCCATTCTGTATAGAGGTTCCATAGCTCTCAATTAAGCTAAGAAAGCTAATCTGTAAACAAAATTTTTAAGTTTTCAGCTACCAGTAACATATTTAGAATGCAAAAAAGACAAGATTATATGATATACGAACCTTCTAAGAGAAAAAATGGATGGGTAAAAAAGAAAAGCTCAGTTGATTCTAAACCGGATCTATTTATCTGAGTACTTGCTGATGAATGCTCGAAATTGCCGATGCTGCTTCTGTGAAGTTGGCATTTTGTCTTTGGATTATATTAAATTTTAGAATTTCAAAGCAAAAAATAAAATAAATGTGTAATATTGTACCTTCAATAGTTTTTCTTTAGACCGTTGATATTTCTCGAACAGAAGTAACCACTCCATAGCCAACTCATACTCAATCGTGTTGGGCTGAGAACAGTGGGAGGTTGCCACAGCTTGTTTCTGTTGGAAAGGGAAAGCGACAAAGACAATAAATAAAGCGTTTGATAAGAAAGAAAACAAATTATATAGAGTAGATGGTAAGTCAAATGCTCGAAGTTAAGGACATCAAATTTTTTGTTAGGATAAAATTAATCTGTAGTGTTCTTTTTATTTCTGTTTGAGTATCTTCTAGTCTAAGCATTTGCCTTATAATTCTAAAACAGTTTGCCTTATCATCTTCATATAAATTATATTAGATATCATAAGACAAAATTTACCGTTAAATAAATGATATCTTAGAAAATGGTGCTGCATTAAAACAAGAAAAGAGTGGTAGCACGAAGAAGTCATATTACATGTTCTATTCGTACAGGTTGTAGCCGACCTTTTTCAACTTTCAGATGGCCAGGAAATTTAGCTGCTTTCTGAGGCAGCTCAATCATACCAAGTTTGGCACAAAGAGGTCTGCGCGTAAACGTATCAAGTCAACGATAATGAATTTCTAATGAATTGTAACGAAATATTCAGAACCTCCGAACAGTAAATATAACCTGGAAAAGCAATATTAATAAACAAATACATACGGATTTACATAAGTAATGGTTCAGATCAACAATAAATGAAATATTATTTTCTTTAAATTACGAGTTTTTGAACTATTTACGTGGGCAAAGAAAACTTAAGAACATACCAATCAAATTAACATTTACTAGAGATCCACGCATCAATTTGCTATTAAAATCAGCTCACATCGACATAAACTTTTGATAATGATAAAGAAAGCTTTCAAAACAAATGATAATGTTTCCTTGGATCAAGATATATAATATATCATAAAGCACAGGAAACTGTTATGTCAAGAAAATAATTTGAAGATTCATCAAAACCCAAAATGGTAATTATTCATTGAGAGGAGCGCCATATTTTGAAACGGCTGAACTGTAAGCAAAGTATGGCTACAGATGTTGAATTTGAAGATAATTATATTCCACTTTGTTTTGCATGGAAGGATCTGATTCAAACCAGAAATTCCAGCTAACCTGGATTAATTATTCGCTACTGTTTAAATAAGCATATAACCTGGATTAATTATTCGCTACTGTTTAAATAAGCATATAACCCGAAAATATGAAATCCAAGTCAGAAGAGACATAGGATGACTCACTATAGTAGAAATCATCACACTGGCTTTTCTAAAAAAAATGCAGATGTATTCCACATAAGAAAAACATTTCAACACAAACCAGGGCATGGAGTATATTCTGTTTGATTTCAGTATGATGGAACAATCATGGGACAAACTATTCAAGATCTCTATGCTGATCGTACGGTACGATTTGAAGATAGTACGATACAATTAGTTCAAAAATCTTAAGTTCGTACAAGATGATTGTGGGAATGATTAGAAATCATCATGGCCTATCGTATGGTACGATTAACATCATACAATATGGTCTCATATTAATTAAATTTTGATTTGATTGACTAATTATGGGGATTAATTTAAGTAAGTTTTCAAACATCATACGGTGCGAAGATGTTCTTAGAATATGAACAATACAAAATCAGAAATTAAAAATACTTAAATTTAATTGGCGACTAGGACTTTTATTTTAAACTGGTCATCTAGTATAATATTGATCGTACTGTATGATTAGATTAAAATAAATAATTATGAATTAATCATTACTAATAATTTTATGAATAATTGATCGTACAGTACGATAGAGATCATACGGTATGATTAATTCAAAAAATTAAAAAAAAAATTTCTCACTCACAAGTGTGTGTGTGCAGGGTTGCCAAAACAGCATACACCCTTATATCGCTCATGAAATATAAAATTAAAAAAAATGAAAAATACACTCTTTCAAAACATATCCTATTTTACTCGATCTTGAGCCCCGAAAATTCTTGAGCGATGCATGATGTCCCTGAAATTGTTAGTACACATAAAAAGCAGATATACAATATAAATGCAAGGAAAAATATGAAGTCAATCAATAATAATTGTTATCATTAAAATCATAAACTAGGGATCCCAGATTGCAATAGCGTGTACTACAGTGATTACCCAAGTGTGATTCTATTTGGCACGGGTTTGAAACCCATCAATTGTAGCTTGCGATCCGGCTCAATCTGATCTGTCCAATTGTGATACATGTGGGATCGAACAGTCCAGATCAGGCTAGGAGTTTTAGTTCAAATTGAACTATAACTTTAAATACTCATAACTTTCGATTTAATAGTCCCAATTTGACAAAATAAACATAAACTCAATATGTCCTAATCTTGCAATGTCTGGAGTTGGAGGCTCCATGCATTGAGATTTAGGAGAAAATACAAATTAAAGTCTATACTTCAAATCAAGATATCTCACTAACATGTGATTGGATTTCCTCGATCATGACTATATGGATTACTGGAGATATCCTCTTAAACTTTCCAAAAGACTCTAAGAGATACTTTAGACTAGCTTAAGAGATAGATCAAGATTATCCTTTCTCTAACTTTCTTTCTCTCTTTTGCTAGTTTGGGGTTTTTCTTGAACTGGGGGTGATTGGATAGTCTTATGATAGTCTAGGGAGGTTCCTATGGAGCAAGGGGAATGAGTTAATCAACCCTTTCTTTAGAAAAAGGGAGGTATTTATAGGAGAAAAAATAATAGAGGGTCTATATCTTGCCACCTAAGCCATGGCCAACAACCAATTCAATTATTGACTAACAAATGGGAGCCAAGGGAAGGTTTTGGAGAGTTTCATGCCATTGGACCAAGCGTCCATTCAATTTTTGGTGAACCAATGATTGGAGAGAGAGATAGGTTTAAGGAATCTTGCCAAATCAATATCCCAAGTGGCTTGAGATTAATGTGGGCTATTTAGGGAAGGTTCTAGAGTGCATTCAAGCTAGTGGTTGGGTTCAAGTTGGGCTTAGTTAGGTAAAAAAACATGGGTTTTGGAGAGCTTGGTTCAACCCGTTCTTTTCAAGTAAGTCAAACCTTAGTTTTAAACTTTTGGGTGATGTGCATTGGGTCAATACACACCTCTTATATAAATGTTTAGAATTTATTTTATCAAGGGTAGAGATTTAAATGAAGAAAACCTCATTTTTAGCACTTGGTTTAACCCCATTGACCAAACCATTTGGGATTCCGCCAACATTGGATGTAGAAATGTAGACATGCAGATTATTTAGAAATCAAACAGAATATTATCAAAAAGTCTGCTAACATTGAATTCCAGTCTTCATCAAACAATCGTAACGAAGCATATGTGAAAGATTCTCCTAAAAAAAATAGTAGAAATTGCCACAAAAAAGCTAGCAACTCCAAGCTAAAAATTAAACACAAAATGCATTGTCCAACCAGGGCTAATAACTTATATAATTATTATCTGTTGGAGTATATTACTCTAGTTTGTTTTCAAGGTGAAACTCTTATGTGAATGGTTCCTTGATGCAAATGTTAAAACATATTTTTTGTTGAATACTCAAATAAAAAATATTACAAGTGATATTCCTCAATCACCGAAAAATTTACAATTTGATGGATGTAACCTTCATTGAACTTAACTTTATTACTCCAAACCTAAAATTAAAGAGGAGAAAATTGTTAGACCGTTGCACCAGTACACATGGGACCGGCTCGGGCGAAATAGAGGCAGAAGTTTCGTCTCTCCTGTATGCGTCGAACGCATTCCTGGGCCAACCGAGCTGTTTAGGAAGATTTTTTTTGGGGAGTTAAAGAGGGAAATCTAAACATATCGACTGTTTAGAGATTTCCTTTTGTATTGTATGCATTAAATAGTTTGTTTTCCTAGGATTAGGGCATCTTGAATTTGGCTGAAATTTGAGATCTCTTAGGTTTAGGTTTTTGGACTCTAACGGTGTCTAGAGATTTGGGAGAGATAGATCCTCCTCTCGAATAGAGGATCAATTGTATTTTGTAATTTTTCTTCCGTTAGTTTGATTATTGTAATAAAATTATTATTTTTCTGATTTTTTTCTTCGGATTTGTGGATCATTCTTGGTGTTTTCATCTAGATAATTAGGCTTTACTTGGGAATTCTAAGTATTTCCTAACAAATTGGTATCATAGTTGTTCGATCCATGCACCCATGGCTGGAAGAAAAGTAGAAGTATTGGAAGGGGAGATCCAGCAATTGAAATCAGATTGTGTAGAAAAGATTTAAGATTTCAAAAAGCTAATTTCAACAATCCATGAGAAGATTGATTTGAAGTTTGACATCATGGACGAGATGATAAGAAAGCTGCTTGAGTTCCAAACCAAAGCTACGTCGCCAAAGGCAAGAGGAACAACTAGCAACCAAGGGAGTGGAGGAAACCTTAATCTGATAAGGAGATGGAAAGATCATAAGGTGAAAATGTTGGAGGAAGAAGAGGGGATGCCACTTTTGGAGTCACTTCCAAGGAGAGAAAAGGGTGAATGAGTGGGACTTTTAGTAAAACTATAGAATTTGAAAGGAGAAAAAGATGGGGAGATGATAGAAGCAACATACATGATTCTACCACCCCTACAATAGTATCGAGGGGTGTTCCATCATGTTCAAGGGTTGATTCCTTCGCAGGAAAGTATGTTATCATCTGGAAGGAAGGAGTCTCATCTATCATTGTTTATATGTTTCTTCAGCCCCAAATCCAGAACGAAAAGATTGAGAGATCAATCAAGGAGATGCTCGAGGCAGGGATTATTCGACCTAGTGTCAATCCATTTTTTAGTAAAATGGTATTAGTCAAGTGCTTCAATAGCAATTTTATTCGTTCCACCTTAAGGACAATGTGGAACTTTGAAGGGGAGTATTGTTAGAACGGTCCACATGGACCGGCCTAAGCAGAATAGAGGCGAAAGTTCTGCCTCCTGTACATGTCGAACACATGCCCAGGTCAACCGAACTATTTATGAAGAAGTTTTAGGTGAGTTAGGAGGGAAATTAGAATGTATGGACTATTTATGATGTAGGCGAAGGGGGATTTATGATGTACGCAAAGGGGGGGGGGGTCAAAGTATTTTGGGGGGTCAAAAAAACAAAAATATTGAGTCAATTGTGAAAGAAAGTAATCCAGAAGATCTTAAAGTCCCTCTTCTAATGGAGAGATGGATTTTGACAGAAGAAAGTTCAACAGATCCCCTACAGAATGAACTATACAAACTATAGATGAAGATGCATGTGTACGAAAAATTATATGAAGAAAAAGAAATTTCTACTAGAACAGTTCAAGCAAGAACGAGAGGTGATTTTGAAAAAAATATGAGGACAAGATTCAAGAGCTGGATACAACGCCTCATCTCGTCAAAAAAATCTACAACAACCTCATCAGGAGACAAGTTCTTTCAACCAGGGGAGAATCTGATATAGGCAAAGGGGGGTTCAAAATATTTTGGGTTGTAATTTTGGTGAGCTTCTATGACCTCTACTAAAATTAACTCATTAATGCTTGAATTACTACTTTTCAGCTCATTACTATGGGTAATTTACTTCCTTTTTAGCTCATTATGAGGATTTATTTTGGTTCATTTCCCCCCCCCACCTCTCATGACACTTTGGTTTCCCCACCTAGCTCTTCTTCACGTGGCTGGTTCCTTCCCATCTTGGTTGTCTGTTCCGGTTCCTCTTTGGTTGCCTATTCCGTTCCCTATGGTGCCCGTTCCTTCCCCCTTGGTTACCTGTTCTAATACCCTTGGCTGTCCGTCCCGGTTCCCTGGCCATCCATTCCTTCCCCCTTGGCTGCCTTTTCCGATTTTCTGTGTGGTTGTTCAGGTGATGTTTCTGGATTAAATGCTGGCCTTCTATTTCCCCTTACCTAATTGGTTCGATTGGAGGTGGATTGGATGTTTGGCTTCCCCTTTTCTCTTATAAATTAGAGGTGTTTAGATGCATAAAAGGTTGTTGATTATTTGAGCAAAGTCTCTTAAAAAACCTGAGCATTTCTTCTTCCTTAGAAAAGCTTGATAGCTTGTTTCATTTCTCTCTTCCTCCCCTATCTTGTCTTGGGCTTCTAACCTCTTTCTTCTATCTGCAAGTTCCACTCCACTTGTACCTTTCTTCTTGAGCTATTGGAGGAGTTTGTTGGCTGGTTTGGTAAAATTTGTCAGAGGAGTTTTGGTGGATGTTGGACCTTGTAGCTATGGTGGACCCTTGGTTTGTAAGCCTTTAAGCACTTCTTTTATATTGCCAACTTTTTGTTGCATGTGAGGAAGCCGCTTATCAGTTGTTTTGAGGGTAGTTATTTTTAATTTTAATTTTGTTTCGTTTGCTTGGCTTTTCATTTGTTTTTAAGTTTGTTTATATGTTGGTATTCCAAGTCTTGAATCGAGTCATGTTCTACTAGTCCTAGTGTTCTCCTATCTTGGCTCTTTATAATCTAGTTGCCTGCATCAATTTAGATATTTCCTTTTGGATTGTATGCATTAAATATTTTATTTTTCAAGGGTTAGGGGATCAAGAATTTGGCTGAAATTTGAGATCTCTTAGGTTTAGATCTTTGGGCTCTAGCGGCGTCTAGAGATTTGGTAGAGATAGACCCTCCTATCGAATAAAGGATTAATTGTATCTTGTAATTTTTCTTCTGTTAGTTTGATTATCGCAATAAAATTTTTTTTTTTTTGATCTTTCATTTGGATTTGTGGATCGTTCTTGATGTTTTCATCAAGATAGTTAGGAATTACTTGGGAATTCCAAGAGTTTCCTAACAAAAAATTAAGAATAAGAATTTCAAATTGGAAATTTATTTTATCATTTATTATGCATCCTCATGAAACCAATAGGAAATGAACGTTTATTTGTGCCTCTCATACAACCTAATAAAGCCTCACGATAACTGCAAAACCCCCTCATCAATTTATCAGTAAATCAACTTATTGAACAACAACAAGCCTTTATCTCACTATGTGGGATCGACTATATGAATCTTTTTTCTCTATTATGTCCCATTAAGAGTTAAATTCTCATGTAAATCTAATAAACAAAGGTCATTTCTAATACTTTCTAAACAAGTTTTTTTAGATCGACCTCTGCCTTTCTTAGCATTGGTCAGATCAAAAAACATGTACTCTCCTAACCGTGCATCGGAAGGCTGACGCTTTATGTGATCAAACCATCTAATGCGACTCTCTCTAATCTTACAGTCACTAGAACTACTCAAACCTTTTTACGTATAAACTTGTTTGACATTCTATCTCTAAGTGTAAAGCCACTCATCCACTAGAGCATCCTCAACTCTGAAACACTTAACATAATTTTAAGCTTCTCTTTTAATGGCGAACATTCTGTGCCACAAAGCATTGCAGGTCTCAACATTATCTCATAAAATTTTCCCTTAAGTTTGAGGGATACTTTTCTATCACAACAGGCCTAATGCATTCATGCGCTTCAAGCATCCAACTTCAATTCTACCAATAATATCCCCATCTATTTCACGATCATTTCTAACAATAGACCCAAGAAATCTAAAACGTGCACTCTTTTTAATGACTTTTTAATGACTTGATCACCCATAGTCACAAACCCATTATTAGATCCATTACTACTAAAATTACTCTTCATGTGTTCAATTTTAGATATACTTAAATGAAAACCTTTAGACTCCATAATTCAAGTTTTCCAAAACTTAATGAAGCGTCGCCAAAATTGCAAACTCCCACATCACCTTGGCAACACCAAACCATGCAGAATAAGTTATTTATTCTAGCACGAAAAAAAAAATCAAGAATAGGAGCAATCAAAATCTCTCCAGTATACCCAAAAAATAAAATTAGTTTAAGCACTAATGAAGTACAAACTTGTGAGAATAAATCTATAAATAATGATACTTATCTCTGCTACCCTATTGCCTTAAGGAAAGAGATGAAGTCAATCATCAAATACATAATTTATGATTTCACAACTTATAAAGGGCTTTCGCCTAGATTTTAACTCATTTGTCACTTCTCTTGATAATATGTAGATTCCAAAAAATGTTCATGAAGATCTCAAAACCCTTGGAGTAAAAAAGAATTGTAATGAAAGAAATCTGTTGAATGAAGATGGATCTTTATGGTCAAATATAAAATAGCTGGAAGTGTGGATAAATTTAAATTCAAAATTGTTGCAGAAAGATGCACCCAATCAAATGGCATTGGCAATCAAGAAACTCTTCTATAGTAAAACTCAACAAAATTTGAGTTTAGCTATCTTTTGGCAAATTTGAAATAGCTTATATATCAAATTGAAATCAAGAATACTTTTCAAAACAAAAATAAGGTTTGCAAACAAAAAAAAAACCTATATGTGGCCTCGAATAATCCCATACTTCATTTGGCATATTCTTTAAATATGCTTAGAAAGTGTGGGTATGCTCCATATAGTGTTGATCACACTCTCTTTATTAAGTGTTCACCTAAAGGGAAAAAAGGCCGGTTTTTGTCGTTTATGTAGGCAATACTATGTTTACAGATGACTTCAAGGAATTGCTAACTAAATTAAATGGGTTTGGGAAAGAGAATTTGAGGCAAGAGATTTGGGAAATATAAAATACTTCATTGGCATATAAGTGAGATGATAAAAAAAGTACTGATATTTTCTAAATAAGTATATTGTTGATCTACTTCAAGAAATAAGAATGTTTGGATGTAAGATAGCAAAAACTCCAAAAGACTTAACAAAGAATATTGGAATCACCACTACAATATGCCATTAATAAAGGTAGGCATCAATATCTTATGGGCAAACTCATCTACCTCTCTCATTTTCTATTAATGTTGTAAGCCAATACATGAATAACCCTACTGAAGACCAAATGAAAGTTAAATGCATTCTAAGGGGCCTCAAAATAACATCAATAAAAGACTTGTTATATAAAAAGTTAATCAATAAAAAAAATTAAAATGTTCACATAGGTTGATTGGGAAAGAGAAGCATCAGTCCTAAGATCGATCTCTAGCTATTATATTTATGTATGCGGAGAAGAAAAAAAATAATTCTTGAATATCAAGAAATGGTGCTGAAGCTAAATGCAAGGCAATGATACTTGTTATTTACAAAGAAATGGGGGTTAAAATGATTGTTAAAAGAATTAAACTAAAAGTGAAAAATTCTCTAAAAGTGTAACATGACAACCAGCTTACCATAATATTGCAGAATAATTTGTTCACCGTGTAAAAATAAACACATTGTGACAGGCTTAAGATTCATCTATAAAAAAAAAAAAAAAAAAAAAAAAAAAAAAAATTGGCCCAATAAAATTATGTTCTAACCCCCAACTGCAGATATCATCAACAAGGATTTACCTAGAATGATTTTTTATAACCTAATCAAATCAATAAGCTAAGCATAAAACAACTTTCCATCTATAATAATCTAATAATTCATGGGCAACAATATTCCATCCACGAGAATCTAATAATTCATGGACGTTAACTTTTCATCAACAACAACTAAGCAATCCATACATAATATTTCATTTCTAATACGTAGTTGATTTTAAATCTCATAATTAAAAATAGATTTTCATATTCATTTTTTCTTAATAGTTATTTCTCCACCTATTTATGTGAATTTTTCTTACAGAAAAATGAGAAAATAAGTTTATAAAATCTCTCATTTTCTATTTTCCTCACATTCATATTTTCAAAATCTAAATTTTGGTAGTGAGACCTCTAATGCTTTATGGTGCAGAATGTTGGCCATTAAAAAAGAAACATAATATTAAGTGTTGCAGAGATGAGGATGCTCAGGTGGATGAGTGGCTTTACTCTTATAGACAGGATACGAAATGAGCATATACGTGAAAAGGTTGGAGTAGCACCAGTGGAAGATAAGATTAGAGAGAGTCGTCTTAGATGATTTGTTCATATAAAATGGCGGCATTCCAATGACCAGGTTAGGAAAGTAGATGTATTAGATTTGACTCATATTAAGAAAGGTAGAGTTAAACCTAAAGACTGTTAAAAAATATTAGAAATGACCTTTCTTGATTAGATTTAGATGAAAGTTTGACCCTTACTAGTACACAATGGAGAAAAAGGATTCATGTAGCTGACCTCACATGGTGGGATAAAGCTTGTTGTTGTTGTTGTACTATCACTTTATATTGTCTTCTAACTCAAAAACCATAATTTATTATGATAAAGAATACAAGAATCGTTGGTCAAGTTTAATCAAATTTTTTGATAATTTAATTATTTGCATAAGAAGATATAAGAACAGCCAAATGACATATAGAAGTCCTCTAAAAAACCCACTTTCAACTATGTCCTTCAAAAATAAAAATCATTCAATGCAAGATATCATGAACAACATACGTATTTAAATCCAAGCTATTTTAAATCTTTTTTCACTAAAATCACAATTACCTACTAATACAATCAGATTCATCCATTGAAAAACTTTGATGCATTTAATTGATGATAAAATAATCTTTAAAATTCATGAAAATATGTATGTTACCCTATTTGATGATGTTAAATGAATGAATGATTAAATATTAAAACTGAAAAATATTAATATATTAATAATATAAATATATATTATATATATATATATATATTAATAGCGTGGGAAATAATTTAATCTGAATTTTTAAAAAACAGGCACACATCATGTAAACACTTTTAATTTATTTTAATTAGTTTGCAGCAAAAAGTTATTAAAATAAAAATTATAAGTTTTATTATTTGTGGAGCACATTCAAAATTAACATCTACGATATTTTAATTATAATAAGGAGCATACAAATGAGTAAGGAAAAAAATTAATTTGTATGTACTCAAGTACATTTCTTGCCATATCAAAGAGCTCTAGCTCAAAAAACACGATCCCTAATTCTCAAAATAGAGGTTATTGATTTGAGTCCAACCTATGACCTTCATATTAAATATTCACTAGCTCTTTATGTGCAATATAACAATTCTATATCCCATTAAAGTGTGTGTGTGTGTCTGTATATATATATATATATATATATATGTATATATATATATATATATATATATATATATATATATATGTATCATATATTGTTAAGATAAATACATCACAAATCCACTATAAACGTCATAATTATGCAAAAACTGTGCCAATTATTTATTTTGAAACTCATCCTACCGTGCAAAGCATGATGCAAAATGCTAGCTTATACATTAACAGATGACCCATGCCTCAATGAACCTATTGAAAATAGACACCAGGACGTGCAAATATATTAAGCTTGTGCACTCGCATGAAATAACACATACGTCAACTTCTCATGCACCTTCTGCCGCACGAACCTTCAGGGTCGTCGAAAGCTTCATTGTCACTTACAAAACAAACCCCGCACCAAGACTAAGCTATTGTGATATAGAATATTATACAATAGCACTATAATTAAATAATTCAGAAAATAGGGAATGATTGAATCCTTCCCAACACAAATTGATAATAAATACAGAAGAAAAAATCTAGATTAGCAATACCTTCCGTCTGATAGAATTAAACATTTTTCATCAATCTCTTGAACTGCATTGGTTGCCTCATTTTTCGAATTGCATATGACATATGCTTGACCTATAACATCAGAATAGCTTAAGGCAAAACTAAGGGATATTAGATAAAAGTAAAAAAATATAGGTTTAAGCATGTTCTTTGTAAAAAGAAAAGAACAATAAAAGAGAAAATCAACAGTACATTCATATTAAATTATGACAAATCTAACGAGGCATACCATAGTGAGGATTATGGAAAGTAACGTGGGGTATGACCTTCACAGTGCAATCAAGCTTGAAGGCTTCATGTAGCAAATCCTGCACGCAGCAAAATAATTAGAATTTAAAGTCATAAAATGGTCAAAAGTATTATATTAGTTTCAATAAATCTCATCGAAAAGTAAATCAGGCCAGGTCTGCGAGTAACACAAGACAGACAAGCTAGACTCGTAGTTTCTAAGTCATACATAGAAAAGTGTTTTCTTTCGTTTAGCAAATGATCAAATGCAGTGCTCATACTAGAATAGACTTGATGAAGCGCACATAACCTAAAGTTTTCAAACAATAAAATTTTTCTAGGTTTTATATGACCCCCATTTTATTGGCCTTGTTTAGTTACAGAAGTCCTTCGAGCTCTAATTGAAACCAATATAGTTTAGAAAAGCAGAAGTTAGAAATGCTTAAGAGCTTGTTTCACAGGAGAGAATGAGATCAGAAGATAGTCAAATAATTTTTTTAACATCCTCCCTTCCATTAAA
Organism: Dendrobium nobile; assembly: GCA_022539455.1. NCBI lineage: Eukaryota > Viridiplantae > Streptophyta > Magnoliopsida > Asparagales > Orchidaceae > Dendrobium > Dendrobium nobile. The sequence continues at coordinate 21,732,165 of CM039720.1, read as the reverse complement.
GTATGAACTATCAATTGGACATTCTGAATTTCACTTTTCAATCAATTAGAATGTATTATGGGTGCTTGAATTATATTAACTATGATGATAAAGGTATAATTTAAGATTATGACTCATGTTCCACACTTTTGAAATTTAGAGGGAATAATAAAATGCAACCAAAACTCCCTCAATGCTTTCTATCTTACAAGACAAATACACATTTCAATGTATATTCATTACGTTGAAAATCATATCAGAACTTGTTGAATCTCTTTTGTTTCTTGTCCGACCAACTTTAAGCAACATCTGCTTTTGATGTTGAGAATCCAAGGTGTGCCTGTTGGTCACCTTAACTTCTTAGGTAATTCTAATCATGTGAAGTTGCATCCAGAGTCCATCAGATAGCCTTTTTATCCTGAAATTTTGAGTTTCTTCATGGATGGTAAATAGTTCATATGCAGGTGCTCCTGAAGAGTTGTTCTTTTGCAGTGGTTGTTCAATCAATGTCTATTTGATGGTTGATATAAAGCTAGATTGATCATGATCATTCCTCTTCCAATCAGCACCTTCAACTTGATGAAAATTTATTTTTCAAAGCATAGTTTAACTGCATAATTCATACCATGTCTAAGTTATATGAACGTTTGGTGGAAGATGTCTGTATGTGTGATATTCTCAGTTCTTATGCAGTTTTTATTTAATATTTCTAGCATTTATTCTGAATACTAATTCAATTGATCAAGATAAATACAATAACAAAGATGATACGCCCATCTCATGGCTTTCTTTCAAAAAGGAGCAAATGCCTGCAAATGGTAATGCTATTTTTATTTTTTTGAGAAAATGCATACTGCATATTATTGAAAAAAAAAGGGATACAACCTAAGTGGTAGCTACTCTATCACATTCCTCTTTCAACAATGTCAAAATTGTTTGAGGAAGCTTATTATAAAACAAATCCCAAAAGAAATTGCCACACAATGAAATGGTTGCACAATAGTTAACAACCTTATTGCACTCTCTAGGAATGAATTGAAAAATTACATTCTTGAAATCTTAAAAAAAAAAAAGAAGACGACCCGGATAGCCATTATGCACAATCGCATTTGAGATTATTCAAACAGATATGAAGAATCTGGGTTCGAAACTGCAGGCTATATTAAGATCAGCAGTATAATCACAGGAAGAAGGCTTTTGATGTCAGGAAAAGAGTTATTATAAACTTGGTTTATGGATATACTTCAATA
>CM039720.1:21650359-21730836 GCA_022539455.1 Dendrobium nobile | reverse complement strand
GAAGCCCAGCAAGGAAGTAATCTGTGTGGCCAAAGGGGTATTCTTGGAGTAAAGTAATGGAGCATTTAGCATTATTGATACACAGGCCAGTGTGCTCAGCAAGTTTAGATAACAGAGATTTAAGGGGCTGTTAGCATTGGCAAGAGAGGCTTTTCCAATGACCAAAATATCATCAGCGTATAATAGGTGCTTAACCGAGATATTACCAGAAAGGATGCCCTCAAAATTACTATCATCAATCTCACAGGAGAAGGAATCCATAACAACCGAGAAGAGCAAAGGAGAGAGGGGACATCCTTGTCTCAACCCAGAAGATGAGGGAAAGAAACCCTCTAAAGCACCATTCACATTCACAGAAAAGTGGACGTCACTGATACAACCTTTAATCCAGCTGACAAAGATATCCGGAAAAACCTTTCAAAGTGAGTCTGTTTAAAATAAAGTCTCGAGAAACAGTGTCAAAAGCTTTCCGTAAATCAAGCTTGGCACAGAAGTATTTTTTGTTGGGATTCCCATTGAATTCACTCAGAATCTCAGAGGCTAGAACAATATTATCAGTGGAGATTCTGTTTCTTAATGAAGCCAGTTTGACTATTGTGGATAATGAAAGGCAAGACCTCTTTCATACGATTGCCAAAAGTTTAGCAATAATCTTATAAAAGACATTGCAAAGAGAAATAGGCCTATAATCAGATAAAGAGGAGGCATGCTTACCCTTGGGGATAAGAGCAATAGCAGTGGCCTTGGCACATTTGGGAAGAGACCCCTTAGAGAAGAAATGTTTTACAGCTCTGCAGACATGACCCCCAATAATCTCCCAAGAAGCCTTGTAGAACTCGAAAGGGTACCCATCAGGTCCCGGGGTGGAGTTAGAAGGACCAGCAAAACCACATCCCTAATTTCCAAATCAGTTACCATGGAGAAGAGAGGCAATAAGAGGTGTGGGAATAGAAGAACCCACATGGAAGTGAGAAGCAGACGGATCTGCAGGGCTAGGAGCATTATATAAATTCTGAAAATAATTAACAGCGGCCAAGGCAATGTCCTCATGAGCAGTAAGAATGCTATCCTCAGTATGAAGTTCACTGATCCGATTAGAATTAATCCTGGAATTAATTCTAGCATAAAAGAGCCTAAATCATCCCCCCCTTGGTAAGCCAATTAGCCTTAGCCCTTTGGATAACCCATGAACTCCAAGCCTTCTGGAGAGAAGCAAGAGAGAAATTTATATTTGTCATTGTAGCATTTAGATTGGGATCCAGAGGGTCTGTGTAGCTGTGAAATACAAGTATGTTGCAACTCTTGGAGCTCTTTAATACTCTTAGAAATATAGGAAGAATTAGACCAATTCTTCCTCTTGATAAGACCTTTCAAGTCTCTCAACATAGAGTAGAGAGCTGAAATAGGGTTCCCTTGGTGGTGAGACGCAAACACAGAAATCAGATCATTCCAAAAACTTCTAGAGTTAACCAAATAGTTTTTAAACTGAAATCTAGCCTTAGGTTTAAAAGAAGAACCCGGAAGAAGCACTAAAGGCGAGTGGTCCGAACAATTAGGGTCCTCAATTCGATAAAAAGAAGCCGGGAATTGATCTAGCCAGGCAGAATTGACAAGAATTCTGTCAAGTTTGATATGAATCGGGTCCGCAGCCCGTTGATTGAACCAAGTGAAAAACAATCCAATAGAGGGGAGCTCAGAGACCCCAGAATTGAAAACCCAACTATTAAATTCTTCCAGACGATGGTGTTGCAAGGGAATACCACCAGTTTTATCTTCCACCCTCCTGCAACAGTTAAAATCCCCAAGAATGGCCCATGGGGAGGTGATCGATTCTGCCAGATTGTGTAATTGTTGCCATAGGTGAGCTCTGTCAGCAATGGTATTAGCAGCATAAATGACGGAAACCAGAAAAGGAGCCAAAGATCCAAAGGAGATGACTCCATGAATGAGTTGGGGGGAAATAATAAGAGGAGAAAAGGAAATCCGCAGAGGATTCCATTTTATCCAAATTCTGCCGGGGAAGAACAGTTGAAGTTGTCGCAAGAATTCTCAATGGAAAAAATTTTGTGAGAGTTGACAAACCACGGGTCAGCCATCGAATCAACAGATACTTTAGCTTCAAGGATGCAAATCAAGTCAAGATGGAAGTTCGAAACCAGTTTCTTACAAGCCAGAACTTTATCCGGAGAAGAAAATCCCCTGACGTTCCAGCAAGCAATAGGAGAGGGGGTCATTTCGACTTTGAGTTGGACGAGCGCGTCTTCTTAGCACTCTTCCCTTTAGTAACATTCTAGCTAGTAGGCTTTTCACTGGGTGGCCGCATTCCCTTGGAGGAGGCAATGTCGGTGGTGGGAATGAAGGAAGAGTCATCTGGAGGCTCTTCAGGCTGAAGGATCTCAAACCGATTGGGGGAAGTAACAAGGGGGTCAGCTGGTAAAGTGACTGGAAACAGGGCAGTGGAATACGAAGTAGAGGTAATGGGGGAAGAAGAGACAGATTTGGTGGATGGAATAAAAGGTGGGATGTCTGAGGAGGAAGAGGCCTCCTCATTAGGCGAGTTTAGATTGGGAATAGTGATAGATTGGTTTTGGGGCAAAGACTGTTTGGGAGCAGAGGTAAGCAACCTCTCAGGAGGGGAGGAAATCGCCAAAGCCGAAGAAAGGCCAGTAATAGGGATAGTGGTAGGGAGAGAGCCGGGAGTGGGGGTGGTCGGATTATTAGACAGAGGTGGTGGATTGGGAGGATTGGGTGGAGGAAGGGGCGTTTTATGAGGTGGAGGACGTGGAGTACGGTGGCGGGAAGAGCTTCTACCTCTGGGAGGAGCTTGGGTAGTTTTAGGTTGAGGATTTATGTGACAAAGAGTAGAGGGATGGACAATCGAGCCACAGCCAGAACAAGGGGTAGGCTTCCAATCGTATAAGACTTTCAAGGAGACATCATGTTCATCCAGAGAAACGGGAATCTCATCAGGGAAAGAAGACTTGCAAGATACGAGGACACATACTCTGGCAAATGTTAGCCGAGTTTTCCTGGCAGTTAGGGAGTCAACCGCAAGCGGGTGGCCAACAAAGCTTGCGATTTTAGAAATTCCAGCGGGGTTCCATACAGCAAGGGGCAAATCAACAATTTTTATCCAGATAGGGATAGAGAAAAACTCATCTCGTTGGGGCTTGAACTTTGGAGTCCACTTTTGAAGAATGAAGGGGGCCCGAAGAAGAACCACGGACCACCCGACCATGCAAGCTGGTAGTCTTCCGGAGAAGAAAATTTGAACAAGAAGAAGCCATCATTAAGCGAGAGGAGCTCCACGTCTCCCTTCGGGTTCCAAGCTTTCTTGACCGAGTTGAGAAGGCTCAAATAGGTCAGCCTTGGCCCGATAGAGTAACCAACGAGCGAAGATCCCCAGTCAGGAACACCCTTGGCAAGCTCATCAGCAGAGAAGGGAACTTTCGTAGCCGGAGGTACGAAGGAAAGAGAAAACTCTTCAGCAACCGGATCTTCCTTAGTGAGATTAGAAACGAAATTCAATCCCACAGGACAAGCAAGAGCCGGAGGAAGAGCACCAGGCAGGGGAGGGAAATTAGAGAGGTAGGCGGAGGAGGAGGCCATAGAACCCCCCCCCCCCCCCCCCCCCCCCCCCAAGCGGAGGCTGGGAAGAGGAAGAGAGAAACGGCGGGGAAGCTAGAGCAAGGAAACCCTAGCAGAGGATAAAGATATACCACAGGACAAGCAAGAGCCGGAGGAAGAGCACCAAGCAGGGGAGTGGAATGTTTTTCATTAGCATATTTCTGATTCCTAGTGAATTTTCCATAACTTTTGAATTTTTATTTCAATATTAAATAATTTTGTATTAATATAGGCTATGTTTAATTTAGTATTTTAAATCATAGTAATTTTTGTTTTAATTTTTTTTTTCTTTTAATCAGATCCTTATAGGAATATTAGATAGAGCTTAATCTCCAATAAGTTGATTCAATCAAACCAAATGCAAGCATGTAGGTCATTTGCATCAATTCTGTTATTTTAAATTTGTATGATTTGTAATTGAGCACTTAACTTTCATTTGGATTTAATTGATGTAGTTCATGATAAATGTCTTCTTTATCATGATATGTTAAGATTAGCATCATCAGGAAATATCTCCTTGGGTGAATCTCTAAGTTTTTGGAACAATTATTACGTCCTCTGACCGGATGTAGAGGTACGTTCGGCCACCAATAATATGTCGCCACATGCTCTTACTCTTTACAGCGCAGCCCGACGACTTGACCGGGAGCGGAACCCGGGAACGCTATGTTCACAATTTTCTCGGTATTGCTCGGTATTTGCTCGGTATTGCTAGGTATTGTTTTGCAAAAACGAGAAATACCGCTCTGTGAGGACCAAAACCATACAAATACCGAGTTGTACCGAGTTTTTCTACAACTCGATACAACTCGGTATTTGCTCGGGATTTGCTCGGTATTGCTAGGGATTTGCTCGGTATTGCTAGGTATTTGCTCGGAATTGCTAGAAAAAACTCGGTACAACTCTGTATTCGTTAGGTATTTGCTCGGTACAACTCTGTATTTGTTAGGTATTTGCTCGATATTGCTTATTGCCGAGCAAAATCGACCAATACCTAGCAATACCGAGCAATCTTGGGTCTGTTCCGGGTCAGGTTGTTGGGGTGCGCGGTAAATAATGAAAACGCGTGGCGAAATTCTACTGGGGGCCGAACGTAGAGTTGCGTACGTTCACCGGACCAAATAAAAGTTCAAGTTTTTGGGTCATGGGTTGGCGCAAACATTTAGAAATTCATCCTTTTCACTCACCAAGATTTAGGTCACATGCTCTTTGTGTATTTGCACGGTGTGTCTGTTCATGATGTGTTTTGAGCGTTAATGACATTGATTTATAAAATCATACAACTTAGAGACATTTAAGGACAAGAATTAATGACTAGATTTAGTAATTTTAGGAAAATCATAGGAGATTGACCATGCATCCAAGAAGAGTAAAACGTTATTAGAACCCTTAACCTAGTAACACCCTTTATCTTATAAAAGAAATTTGCTAGTTTTAAAAGCTATTAGTTTTCAGATTTATTTAACTTAAAATCAATCCTTAATTAAGCCAAAAATTTCAAACATTCATAATAAATTCAAATTATATCGTAAAATTTCAAATAATATATCAAAGCAAGAATTAAACACGTAATCTGAGAAAATCATAACTCTCTTTATCAGACCTTTAATTTAGGTTTAATTTAATTTTTAAGGAAAACCCATATTTAATTAATTTAATTAAATAAAATATTTAAAAAATATAAAAAAAAATAATCCTAAGAACTTGTAAACGTCTTCTTAGGTCATCTCTGACCTTTAGGGGAGATTTCAAGAAGTTTAGGTTTGATTTGGATCAAAACTCTAAAATCCTCTCTAATTAAGCATTTTTAAAAATTACAAAAATACTTAAATTTTAAAAATTCATAAGTAATTATAGAAAATTCTAAATTGACCTAACTCACTATCATTCAAATCCACTTAAAATCTACTATTTTTTAAAATGCCAAACATCTAAATTTCAGTCGTAGTCAAAAAGTCAACTTTCTGGTAACTTATAGGTCAAATTCGAGTCAAAACTTTAATTATTCATAACTTAAAATAGAAATTTTCAAATTTTGTAAATTTAGTGTATTATTACTCATCTTAACATCTAATATTTAATAAAAATATCAAAAACTCAAAATTACTTTTGAATTTAAAAAGTCGATTTGTGAACCTTTATTTAATGCATTTATATAATTAAACAAATTAAAAAATTATAATTAATCTAAAATTCAAAAAAATATTAAATCTAACATCAAAATTAGTAACAATTCAATTTGATTAAGAATTTATCAATTTTTTACCTTTAATTAATCATGTCACTTAATTAAAATCATTTACTACTAAATAACTTGGGCCTTTGAGACTCTTAAATTAGCCCCAAAGACGACAAAATAAACTTCAAAGCCCTTATTTAATAAAGGTAATAATCACTCAACACTTGAAAATATATTTTAAAACCAACTTTAAAATACTAATATTTAAACCTGAATTAAAATATCCCTTTGACCTTCAAAAAATTAAAATAAGAATTAACTTTAACAAATTACCTGGTCCAGGACAAATCCAAACCACCCATCCTTCTGCACACACATTTGATGGTTTCCTAAGGCAACTGACTCTAGATCTAGGCTAGGCCAGTATTCACTTTCTTGCTGGTGTGTGCAAAATTTTTCATGATTTTCATTACATGCTGGTTGAAAATTATTTGATTGATGTGATTACTAATTTAATTTCTATAATCTATGAATTCATTTGATGAGCGGTAGATTACCCTTAGTTTATAAATGATCTGGTTGATCATGATGTTTTTTGGAGGTGTCTATGCTAATGTAGGGCCAAAATAAACGAGGCAAAATTGAATTTTAAAATTAACATGTTTTCTGCAGGTGCTAAAATAACTAAAGCCCCCCTTAAATTTAAAAGAGCATGACTAAGTGTTTTAGTTTATTTAATCCACATATATGAACTCCTTATGATGTTTTGATTTTAATTTCTTTAGATAACTATGTAGGGAGTCTAGATTTTCATTTTCACTATATTGTAATGTAATTTAAATATCAAAATGTACTGTGAGGGTATTTTGAGTTGGGATATAGACATCCAAAGTGGATTTCAAAGAGGAAAGAACATCCTTTAGAGGAGATTTCTTTTTCTATTTGGAAGTTCAAATTTGGATGATTTTAATTCCCAAAGAGGAAAAAAAAATATCCCCTTAGGCGGAGATTTATAAATTGAGGGTTCTAATCAAAAGGAATTTTCCTATGAATATTTATTTAATTAATTAATTTAATTGATTGATTTGGGTTATTTACTTATTTGTGCATTAGATTGCCTATTTTTCCTAGTTTCTTTAATTCCATGTGGCTTTTATTTTAACTTGGATACACAGAGGTTCATAAGGGTATGAATAAAAACTTTTTCAACTAATAACTTAAATAGAATCTTTAGGTTAACATAGTAACTCTAATGATTTAAGAAGTAAGCTCGGTATTATTGAGAGTCTGCATAATCATATTAATTTGCTTCTCCTCCAAGTTAGGCACCTCCCCGCCTGTGGGTTCAGGTAGACCACTTAGCTTATTAGGGTACAGTTCAATTAAGGGGATGTTAAACAATCTCTAGGGAAAAATAAATTTTAAACCTTTTTTAAAAATTGCATTATATCAATTTTATGCACTTATCGAGTCAATTAATATGCATTGCATTAGAAACTAATTAGAAGTATTTAAAATTATAATTTTATTTTTAAGCATTTTCACCCCCATCAAGTTAAGGGGCCAATTAGGATCTGCTCTAAATGTTGGCCCAAATGCCTCAAAACTTTAATTAATATTGTCCCTATCACACTTTAATATTAAGACAACACTCGGATTTTAAATCACCTAAGTGGTTAGGTGGCTCCTTAATCTAAAATGAGGTAAGTCCATGTTTTGCATTGTATTAGCCATGTTTGTGTTACTCTTTTTTAGTGCCAAAAATAGATTTAGGATTCAGGGCAAGTTCAAAATCATAAGACCTCATCTTCTAAGAATATAATTCCAACTTTCTAATACATTAATCAACTCAAACTAAAACATCTATTCAAATCAAAACTTAAAGCCCAACTGGTAGGATAGATTGGGGTGTCTTTGAAATGTTTTAGAATCTCAAGGCACCTTCTATATCTCTTCCTTTGACCTCCAGAATAAATGTTCAAAACTTAATCCAATTATAATTGAGATTCTGAAGTTACCTCTTTTGATATTACTCCTTGAAAAACTCCCGATACATTTTCTACTGCTATTTTAATTGAGAGTTTTCATAAGGAATTCAACCTCCCTATAATGTAAATAACTACAAGGGGTTACGCTCATAGGAATGTTAGAGACCACATCTAATTTTCAATATTTATTTTCAAAACTTGACCAATTTCCTTGGAGAAAATCAAATGATCAACGATCACCACCATCATATTTTGACAATGATAGTAAACAATATCATCTTCTCTTTGGAAGATGTATCCTCTATTATCATGACTCTGAATATGAAATCAAAGATCTCTCATATAGTGGTTGAATACTAATAGAATGACATTTTTTCCTTTTGTGGTCATATGTAGTTTTTCCCCAAATTCGACCACGACAATCAGTATGAAATGTTTAGATTCTTAATCTGAATCCATTAGGGAATGATATCGTTGCCTCTTGAGGAAAAATATTGTTCAAAATGATGTGTTCGACTTTATGGCTGAAATTCTAAAATAAAATTTCTAAAGAAAATTGAATTTTCAAAACCTCCTTTTCAAACACTTTTAACCCAAACAAAATAACACTCCATGTGGGACCTAATTTCTCTCTTCAGCTTTAATAACGATGTAAATTTTATCACATTAGTTATTTTGATTACCTTTCCTTCTCTTGGTTCCTCTACCTATTTAGTTCTTGGGTGATCAACCAACATCTAAAGACATGTGAAAAGAGAGGTGAGAAACCTCTACCCGAGTTAGACTTTGACACTTCTGCCCCCAAGTCAACTGGTGGAGCGAAATAGTCAAGTCAAATTCCTAGGACCTTCATATCAATTTTATAAACCTTCATGATTGAGTTTTACTCAATATGTTGAGTTTTAATATTTGAAGGAGGTTCGTCGATCTTACTTACAAGATCTAAAATCTTCTAAGATCTAGGCTTTGACAATAAACTTTTAGTTCAATCAATGAAGTGAAAGAGTCAAGCCAAGTTTTTGAAATTTTTCATATCAATTTTATGAACCATTATGTCTAACAAAACTCTAACATGATGAGTTCCGAAGTTTGAAGAAAATTCTTCATTTTTAAATTCAATCTCAAAGCTTTTTCTTCTTGGACAAAATCAATTTCATATGTCATTATCATATGTTCTATCACAATCCTCCTTCGTGACCCAACATGTGAAAGATAAATATAATTTTCTCTAAGTCATGAGCTATTTTCATATCTTGTTATCGTATATTGAGTTATATTCCTTATAACACAATGTATGCGAAAAATCACTTGTGGCCTATCAAATTTCACTCCAAGATCGTGATTTAAATTCCATTTTCAAATTTTAGAAAAAACAACTCAATAAAAATGGCCGACAAATGGATCTTCTCAATCGGCCCAGACCTGCATGTGCAAGAACATATTTGTAACAACGCCATTAAGTTTAGGATGGATTTCAAGACTATTAATATTTCTGTCAATGGGAATGTGATAGCTGAGTTACTGCTAAGGGAAAAAAGGATATCCCTCAAGTTGAGATTGGTGTACAGCAGGGATAAACTCCCTTAATCTCAAAAATTAGGTTACTGTCACCTCCTTACCCGATAACTCCTTTATTAGGGCTGAAAAAAAATTGAAATACCCCATTGAGGCTTATGAAGTTTTGTCTATTTTTTTAGAAGGGATCGAGTTCTGATAACCCTTTTATAAGCAAAAATCAACATAAGAATTATCATATGTGAGTTAGAAAGAAAATCACTAAAGTCAGGAAAGTTGCTAATCAGAGGCTGTTGAGGATCTTCATATTCCTTCTTCCTATTCGCTTTTCAAGAGAAGTTGCTTTCACCCCTTAATGCTGCCATAGGATAGATATGGTAGCTAGTTCCCCACCATGCCTGGTGGATTACTCTACTAAGAAAACCCGAAAGAAAAAAATAATTGCAGAGGACTAGAATGTTGTGGAACATAATCCATAATTACGCTGCTTAAGAATGAGAGATTAAGGAACATTATATGAGGCACCTAAAGGGGGTGATCTTACACCTATTTGAGAAGGAAATCCTTAAATAAGAGAAATTTGAAGCAAATAACTTAACTCCACTATCTGTCTGAAAGTATAAGAAGTTTGCTAAATAACCAGTGGTGTCTATGTTGGTCGATAGATACCACTAGGTGCCACGCCCTCCATCCTCTAAAATAGAGGAAATTATACTGACCAGATCTGGCATGGGCTACCATCCTGCTGGTAGGCCATAAATCCCTTCTCCTAAATTTACAAAGTTAGCTTAAGTAGAGGTTAAAACAAGTGAGGAGAACAAGGACAAACAAGCTATGGAAATCAAGGGAAAGAGGACCAAATCCCATGAGAGCAACACAATCTGAAGAATGTTATAGGTTTGATGTCCCCCATATTCCAATCAATATCCCTAAGCTCCTTACCCCAGGATTTGAGGACTCTACCCTACCTGATGTTGGAGCAACTGCCCTTCAAGCTCCATCATCACCTCCTAAGGTAGATCGATGTCCTTCACCCTGTAGAGGATTCCACCCTTCAGACTACCCACCCTAGGATATTCGAAGGGGAAGGGTAAATTCAAGATAAATACTAGAGATAATTGATTAGATGATAGAAGAATCTTCTACGAAAGATCTCAAACTAAAACACATTCTTTTTAAGTTTAATCAGAAGGAATATGAAGAAATGGTGTATTATAAGGGATACTTACTAGTTAACTTTGAGAAAATTGATTATAGACAATTCGATGAGGTAGTTTAAGAAACCAGGGATATCTTGAAAAGGAAGGAAGCAGTGAAAGCTTTTGATCAACAACTCGATGATCTATTGATGAAAGAAGATATGGTTACTGGTAACATCTGTATGGTTGAAGCCAGGGGATTAGCTAAGGAAACTCAGCCAAGTAAATGACATTCTGGTATGGAAGAAGGTTCAGTGACTGTTGATTCAAATTTTGATGGATCAATAAGGGCTACGAATGATGATCGACATATTAAGAACCTGGTAGAACAAATTACATACAAGTTATTATAGCTCAAAGAAATGCAAGGAAGATTGGACTAGTCACAACAACCTCTATTTAAGCAATAATAATCTTCCTTCTAAGTAGTTATTGATCAGGCCAGAAAACTAGAATCTAGTTCAAAGGTTCGTAAGTTAGTGTCGACAGTCCCTTCAGTAAAGCAACTAGTTCTTTAAGTTCCCCCAGTCTAACCAATAGTCCCTTCAGTTCCATTAGTTTGTCCAACAACAGCTTAGAAAGATCATAAGAAATTGATCGAGGATTAGGTAAGGAAGGCCTTAGCTCTTTCCTAAGGGACCACATATATTCCAAAGGGTAGACTCTATTCTGAGAAATAAGATACAGTCCCTTACCCGAAGGGCTTTGTACCACCATCCTTAAAATTTTTATAGGTATTAAAAAATTTGGACAACATCTGGCCCATTTTTTAGTGAGTTATTGCAATGCAGGAGGGTTGTATACTCTACAATTTTATAAATTTATTAGTAGTCTTTCTAGCATTGCTTTTAATGGTATGCCTATATGCTAATGGTTCAGTGAGGAACTTTAATAGACTAGAAAATTTATTCTTAAAGAGATTTTTTGGGGAGTAGCAATGCACAACCATGGGCGATATGGTTTTTGAAAAATAAAGCCATGCAAGTCTTTAGTTGAGTACATCCTTAGGTGAAAAAACCTCTCAATGAAGTATGAACCTACGTTACAAGAGAAACACACACTGGATATTCTTCTCAAGAATATATACGTGCCTATTTCTTCTCCTAAAAGGATTCACAATCAAAACCTATAAAATGCTTCTAAATAAAGCAAGTAACTTGCAAGAAGAGGCTCTTTAGATGCCATTCTTAAAGAATCAATCTAACGATAAGAAGGGTCCCAAATCGGTGAAGTCCATTGAAAAGAGAGAAGTTACAGTGTTAGCAGTAGACAAGGGATAATAGCCTGTTACAAGTAAACCCAATGCTCTCCCATCATGGCCACCTTAAAAATAACCATTTCAAGTGACCCCTTAACTCACTAAAAATCCCTACTTCATCCCTTTTAAAGAGAAATTGGTAAAACCTTATCTACTTAAAATGGAGTTGTTGAAGAATATCTTGAAATGTCTTTTGAAAAAAATCAAACTTCAAGTTGCCGAAGGCCAGGCGATCGGAGGAAGCATATAAAAAGGATTATCCTAACTACTACCCCTACCAACACATGCTGAGCCACCCAATTGAAGAATGCATCATTTTTAAGAACTGGATCAAAAAGAATTTTAGACAAGGTAATTTCATTATTCTTAAAGAGTATCTTGTAGACTTGAATCAGGGTTTGGCTGAGACTAACTTTGGTAATCATTCTAATATTTATCTATCAATTGAAGAATGTATTAAGATATTATTTTATCCTTGACATTTAAAAAGTTGATTAACTAATCTTTTATCTTTCTCAATAGCTGCCAACGAGGTCCTGCGGCCTGATTTAGGAGGTAGACCTGGAGGCTTCGCAGGAGGATTTTGAGTTGCTTTCCTCTCTAGTAGTTGGAGGAACAACTATATTAGATAAAAAGAGAAAGAGTGATATTTTTGTAGAGAGGAAAAATATTGATGAGAGATATATTGGAGCGGTGGATGGTGGCATAAAAACCCTTTCCTTGCTCCTGTTATCTTACTTGTACTTAGATAAAAAGCTAGCATCTATGTAAATTTTGTAGATTAACCATGACAATGAAATGCAGGTTGACTCTTCCTCAAATGAAAGTTAAAATTCAGTTGAGATCACTCAAGAGGTTCAAAAACCTAACTCTACATATTAGATTCCTCAAAGAGAAGTCAATTCTACGGTCTTATCAAATAGGACTTCCCTAAAACAATTTTCATGGGAGTCCTATTATGATAGACTTTTTAGATTTATACTCCTCTCCAAAAATTAATGATGTACTACTGATAGAGAGTGTAGACTCTACTCTAATTTTTCCTCTCGATCAGATCATGGAGATCCAACTTCAGGGTGGAAAGGTCTTACCCCCTAGTCTTCCTCCCCATCAACTTGTTGTAAATCTATTTTTTCATGGCTTGTGTTTTGATGATTGACAAACACTACTTCTCTTGGACTACTTGTTGCTTCTAACTTTTCAGGAATCGAAGACCGGACGATCATGAAGAAGCCAAGTTCAGAATTGCGTAGGTTTAGGGTTGAGTCAGTCTATACTTTTGTTTTTTCTCTTTTGTAATGGTCAAAGAGACTGATGCTAAGTAACCCTACACACACACTTGAGAGAATTAGAATTTCTGTTTTTGCCCACATCGGCCAGGCCGATATTCATATCGTCCTGGACAATCAGCTTAAAACAGAAAGTCTAAGCAAGGATTCTTAATTAAGGCAGCTGTCATTAACTTATCGGCCTAGACGATACATGTATCGGCCAGGACGATAAGCTCAAATTAGAAAGAAGTTTCCGCCTTAGACAGTTATGACATATTGTATTTTTAAATTATCGGCCAGGACGATCCATGTATGGGCCTGGACAAAATTACCAAATTATGCCTTAATAGATCAGGAAATCAATGGAGTAATTAAGGATGATTGATATGATCATATTGTCCTGGATGATCGCAGGATCAGCCAGGACGATCTATTCAAAATCCTTAAGTTACTTCAGCACGATCAATATCGGCCAGCTCAAAAACAGGGCGATGCTCAGGACGATTTTCCTCTAATTTGAACTGATCGGCCAGGATGATCGTGAGATCGGCCTGGACGATCAAGCCAAAATTCAATCATCCAGGACTGTTCCCAGGGCGATGCCCAGGCCGATCTTCTGTGATTTGTACTGATCAGCCAGGCCGATGTCCATATCGGCCTGGATGATATTGTCGGCAACTTACAATTAATGAGCTCCTTTGAAACTCTTCTATTTAAAGAGTTCTTGTTCAACATTTTTAAAGAGACCTTTGGCTGCTGCCTTGACTAGAGAAGACCTTGAGGAGAGAAAGAGAGAGAGGAGAGAGAGAGGATCTTGTGAGGGGGATCTTGTGAGGGGATTCTTAAGGGTTGCTTCAAGGATCGCTCTGCTTCGTCTTTGTCTAGAGTTTCTCGTCTGTAGAAGGGTCGGTAGAGGTAAGGAGTTTATTTTTGGTTTTGGTTCTCTGCCAGCTTCAGGAGGAAGCAAAAGGAGGTAGGTTCTCTGCCTTGCCAGGGTGGCAAAAAGGAGGTTCTTGTAAGGGCTTCTCCGCCTAGCAGTGGGGGCTAAAGGAGAGTCACGTTTTGGTAGTGCAATACTTGGAGGGTACCTCCAAGGAGTGGACGTAGGTCGAGTCAACCGAACCACTATAAATCTTGTGCTCTTATTTTTGCTTCCATACTTTTTAATTCTGCATTAATTCCTTGTGGTGTGATTTGGTTTGTGATTTTATTTCTTTGTGATAAGAAGTTTTTTTTTAAATACCAATTCACCCCCCCTCTTGGTTAGCTTGGGACTAAGTTCATAGGGCTTAACATCCCGAATGAACTTTCAAGTGGTATCAGAGCGGGATTCGAAAATTAAAGTTTGAAAACTTTTTGAATTTGATCTATGGCTAACATTGGGAATCGTAACACTACGGAAGGGTATTCCATTACCCGACCTCTCCTGTTCGATAACCTACCTTTTGACTTTTGGAAAACTCGCATGTCAACATTTTTATAATCTACTGATTATCGCATGTGGATGCTTATTCAAGAAGGTTATTTTCCACCCTCTCGTGAAATTAATGGTGTGAAAACTAAAGTTGCTTTTACTGAATGGACTTTTGATGAACGTGATTTAGCTCAATTAAATGCGAAATATTTGAACTGTTTTTTCTGTGCTTTGAAATCTGAGGATTACATGCGTGTATCAACTTACAAAACTGGTAAAGAGATTTGGGATAAATTATGCATCACCTATGAAGGGACTAATGAAGTTAAGCAATCCCGTTTGAACTTTCTCTTGCATGACTACGAACTTTTTCGTATGAAACCTCATGAATCGATTTCTGACATGTACACTAGGTTTACTCAGATAGTTACTTCATTGCATGCACTAGGAAAAGAGCTTTCGAACTATGAAAAAGTTAACAAGATTTTGAGATGCTTGCCTTCGTCTTATGATGCAAAAATTACTGCCATTACTGAATCTAAAGACTTGAACACCTATTCCATTAATAACTTACTTGGCTCACTCATTGCTTACGAGCAAGGGGTGAATCAAAGAAATGTTGATGCAGGTGAAAAGAAAAAGGAGAAAACAATTGCATTAAAGGCACATAAATCGGATTCAAAATCTTTCGGGTCTGAAAGCGATAAAATTGCCTTCATCACAAGGCAATTTAAAAGCTTTCTAAGGAAGATACAAAAGCATCATCAAAGTTGGAGAAAAGGTAAGGATCATAAACATGTTAAAGGATCTTCTGATGTTGTTTGTTTTGAATGCAGGAAACCTAGACATGTGAGAGCCGATTGCCCTACACTTCAAGATCACTCAAGCAAAGAAAAGGAAAAAGGTGAGGAGAAAGACAAGTCAAGGAAGGACAAGAAGAAAATCCAAAGAGATTTTTGGGCAGAATCTGATACTAATTCCTCTGAGACTGAACCAGAGGAAGAGACTACAAACTTGTGTTTCATGGGAGAAAATCAAAGTGATGAGGAAGAGGTATGTAAACTAACCTATGATGAATTGTTTGAAATTTGTGAAAAAATCCATGCATCATACAAAAAACTTAAGAAGACTCAAATCTACAAAAAGATAATGAAGTTTTTCTCAAAGATCATGCAATGATTGATTCAAATCGCATGGCTCTTCTTGATGAATTTGATGAGTTGAACAAAAAGCATTTGGAATTATTTGATGAACATAATGCATTAAAAGCTTCACACACCTCACTTAAGGTTGATCTTAAGAAATCTAAAGAGATTGAGAAAAATTTGAGGATTGAGATTGATGCATTAAAAAGAACAAATTTAAGGATTCAAAATGATTTTGATACATATAAGAAAAATCGGATGACTTCCACTTTTGATCTTAAGCCAGAACTTAGGAAGAGGCACTTTTACCCTAACCATTTAAGAAAACCTTTTCCTGGAGTTCAATGTTTTTCTTGTGGCATGCTAGGACACATCTCACACACTTGCACCGTTCATCGTAGTACACATTGGGTGTGGAGACCTAAGATGCATGATACACAGCATACCATACCTATATTGCATTCTACTTTTCCTAAGAAGGATCCCAAACCTGTTTGGGTTCCTAAATCTGACTGTTGTTGAGTTTTGCAGGAGTGCTCTCACCAAAGACCTCGTGGGAGCATAGGATAACTGGACATAAGGAGGCTTGCAGCTCAAAATTGTTTAAACTCGCTGCTTTATCACGTGCTTGAAATTCTTTTTGTATTATTTGTTTATTTTGTTTTTGTGCTAGTTTGTGTGCTTGCTTTGTGTTAGTTTGCTTTAATTTCATTTTGTTTTTGTTGTTTTTGTTTTTATGTGTTCTTTAAATATGGTCTTCCATATGATGAATTTTTTTTAAGCTTTTAGATTTTGGAGTCTTGGAGATAGTGTTTAGCTTTTTCTAAATTGGTTAAAGGGAGTAAACTGTTAATGTTTTCCCTCCTTCTGACTTTATTTAGTGGTATGATTTTCTTCTCTAAACAAAAGTCTAAACTCAGTTTAATCAATGGCTTTTCATTTAAGATCTTTTTCTTATCTGGCTACATTAATTTATCTTATGCATAATAGCCAAAGTTCTTGGATATCATTCAAGCTTTTGAAATCTTGTCATTGCATTTATCACATAATTTTGATTTTGTGTTGTGGATTATTCTTCCCTATGTTAGAGAGAGAGCTCCTATTCTCTAATATTTGGAGGATATACTCACAACTAAGTCTTCTTTAAGGGTATATTAAAGAATTTTTAGCTTGCAAAGAGTTAAAAAGGAAAGAGGCCAATGAAGCCAAATTGAAAAGAAAGACATATACACAAAAGTGTATCAAAGAATCAAAAGATGCTCAAAAGAGCCAATTAGAATGACTAGAGGCATAAAATGAGCCCACTAGATGCAAGCTATTCTCTCTTTGGTAAAATTCTTAAAACTTAGGAAACTCTTTGATTATGTGATACTTTCAATGACTTGATTTCAATTTCCATGATTGAGAAAAATTACTTGGTTTATTATTTATGAGATATTTTCTTTGTAAACATGTCTTGAATAGATATTTTATCCTACTTAGTTATTCTGAGATTAGATTTCTGTTTTCCTAGAATTTTGTACCCTAAAGGATCTCCGATTTAGGGTTAACAGAATCAGATGCTCTACCTTCTTCTAAATTGGGATTTGTTAAACTTCTTGATCTCTTTGAACTCTAAAAGTTTAACTTTTTGAAAAGAATTTTCATATGATGCCTCCATAAAACAAAAAAAAAATTATTAGAAAAATTAAAATCCAAAAATATTCGTTTTTATTTTCCTTCTGTTTTGTTTTTTCTTTTACTGTGCTTTGACTGATTTTTTTTTTGCTTTAGTTTTGAGGGTCTTGATCATCACCATTCTTCTCTTGATTTCAATTTCAAGTCACATCGGCCGGGCCGATATTTTATCATCCTGGACGATGTGACAAATTCT
Organism: Dendrobium nobile; assembly: GCA_022539455.1. Lineage (NCBI taxonomy): Eukaryota > Viridiplantae > Streptophyta > Magnoliopsida > Asparagales > Orchidaceae > Dendrobium > Dendrobium nobile. The sequence continues at coordinate 21,713,367 of CM039720.1, read as the reverse complement.
CTTCAAAATCTATCTGCTGAACTTTTTCTGTGCTTGATGTATCTCATCGGCCTGGACGATCCTATATCATCCTGGACGACTTGATCGAACTCATGGTGATAGTCCTGGCCGATGGAATATTTCGTCTGGCCGATCCATGTTATGTGCATCGTCCTGGCCAATACACTGGATCGTCCTGAACGATCCACATGTCAGCATGTTTTGATCATTAAATTCGGCCCCGGACGATCCATTATTGGATAATCGTCTGGGCCAATCCACTGTTCGTCCTGGACGATACACGTGGCAAGCATTTTAAATATTTTAACTTCGGCCGGTACGATCAATTATTGTGCATCGTCCTCCACCATTTTCAGCAGCCACCTCCACCACCTCCATCAGATGATCTGGATCCCTCGCTTTTTTAGTATGTACTCTGTGTTGTTAGTTTCCTGTCCTTTTTAGTTTGCATGATTAGTCTTTTGTGAAGTTTTTCTTGTGTTTTTGGACCCTCTTTTTGTGATGAAAAAAGGGGGAGTAGGGTGTAGGAAAAAGCTGTTTGGTCTTGGGTTTGTAATTTTGAAGTCTTAATAAAAATTTTCCTACTTGTGTTTGCCATCATGAAAAAGGGGGAGATTGTTGTAAATCTATTTTTTCATGGCTTGTGTTTTGATGATTGACAAATACTACTTCTCTTGGACTACTTGTTGCTTCTAACTTTTCAAGAATCGAAGATTGGACGATCATGAAGAAGCCAAGTTCAAAATTGCGTAGGTTTAGGGTTGAGTCAGTCTGTACTTTTATTTTTTCTCTTTTTGAGTCTACTTGTAATGGTCAAAGAGACTGATGCTAAGTAACCCTACACATACACACTTGAGATAATTAGAATTTCTATTTTTGCCCACATCGGCCAGGCCGATATTCATATCGTCCTGGACGATCAGCTTAAAATAGAAAGTCTAAGCAAGGATTCTTAATTAAGGCAGCCATCATTAACATATCAGCTTGGACGATACATGTATCTGCCAGGACGATAAGCTCAAATTAGAAAGAAGTTGCCGCCTTAGACAGTTAAGGCATATTGTATTTTTAAATTATCGGCCAGGACGATCCACGTATCGGCCTGGACGAAATTACCAAATTATGCCTTAATTGATCAGGAAATCAAGGGAGTAATTAAGGATGAATGATACAATCATATCGTCCTGGACGATCGCAGGATCGGCCAGGACGATCTATTCAAAATCCTTAAGTTACTTCAAGACGATCAATATCGGCCAGCTCAAAAATAGGGCGATGCTCAGGATGATTTTCCTCTGATTTGAACTGATCGGCCAGGACGATAGTGAGATTGGCCTGGACGATCAAGCCAAAATTCAGTCGTCCAAGACTGTTCCCAGGGCGATGCCCAGGCCGATCTTTTGTGATTTGTACTGATCGGCCAGGCCGATGTCCATATCGGCCTGGACGATATTGTCGGCAACTTGCAATTAATGAGCTCCTTTGAAGCTCTTCTATTTAAAGAGCTCTTGTTCAATATTTTTAAAGAGATCTTTGGCTGCTACCTTGACCTGAGAAGACCTTGAGGAGAGAAAGAGAGAGAGGAGAGAGAGAGGATCTTATGAGGGGGAGCATGTGAGGGGATTCACAAGGGTTGCTTCAAGGATCGCTCTGCTTCGTCTTCGTCTAGAGTTTCTCATCCGTGGAAGGGTTGGTAGAGGTAAGGAGTTTGCTTTTGGTTTTGGTTCTCTGCCAGCTTCAGGAGGAAGCAAGAGGAGGTAGGTTCTCTGCCTTGCTGGGGCGGCAAAAAGGAGGTTCTTGTAAGGGCTTCTCCGCTTAGCCGTGGGGGCTAAAGGAGAGTCACGTTTTGGTAGTGCAATACTTGGAGGGTGCCTCCAAGGAGTGGACGTAGGTCGAGTCGACCGAACCACAATAAATCTTGTGTTCTTATTTTTGCTTCCACACTTTTTAATTCCGCATTAATTCCTTGTGGTGTGATTTGGTTTGTGATTTTATTTCTTTGTGATAAGAAGTTTTTTTTTTAAATACCAATTCACCCCCCCTCTTGGTTAGCTTGGGACTAAGTTCATAGGGCTTAACATCCCGAACGAACTTTCATAACTTCCTTAAGGTTGACTATAATGTCCCAGCTCATCTTAGGAAGTTGCCGGCCATGTTAAGCATTTACGATGCCCTTTTCCTCTTGAAGGAGATGAGGGAATCCTTAATAAAGATCTTCTTGACCTTGAGATTTGCTTAGCTCAACTAGCTTTGACCTCTCAAGATGAATCCCACTACTTCAAGGAAATACTGGGAAATTTTTTTTCTGAATAGGATTTACTTATGGGTACTGCCAATCATAATCACACACTTTACATCACTATCAATGTGGGAAACTTCAAGTTATCAAGAGTTTTGGTTAATCTGGGTGCATCAGTCAACGTGATGAATGTAAAGACTTTTGCATATCTTAAAGTTGATATACACAAACTATCCAACAATAAGTTGGTTTTGCATGGGTTCAACGAAAAGGCGAGAAGACTTTAGGTTTGACCACCCTACTTTTAGATATTGGTTAATTGAAAATAGAAATGAAATTTCATACAACTGATTTAGCGGTGTCCTTCAATACACTCTTAGATAGGCCATGAGTTCACGAATATAGAATGGTTCCTTCTACCCCATACCAATGTGTCAAGTACCAATGAAAAGGCATTTAATATGTGATTAAGGGTGATTTGCAATCATTTTCTATTCAAGAGATCGGGATCTACAAAGATGCTGCATACTACACAACCAAAGGGTCCTCTTTCCATTTTAAAGTTGAGATCAAGATTGAGGAAAACCAAGTGAGTAAAGCTCCAACAAAATCCATAATTAAAAGGAGAAAAAGAGAAATATCAAAAAGAAAAAGAACAAGATAGTGAAGATAACCTCAAGATCGTGGTCCTTAGACCTCCAAACATGTTACCTTAAAGATATGGGAGGATGGCCCAATGGGCATGTGGTCGAGACCATGCTTCATTTGAAAGAAGAATATCCCCTATGTAAATTGATTATGAATCAAGTTTTGATGATGAACCAGAAAAATGGGGTGCTACAATTCCTTTTGATTACTAGAAAACCAATCCTCTTCCAAAATTTGATCTCACTTTAGAACATGATAGTGACCCAGAGGTTGACGCTCAAAGTGAAGAACTTGAATTATCAATGTATGAAAAGCTCAGTAGGAGAATTAATGTCTTAACCTTAACCCCACTATCTACGGATAGGGTTGTAGGGTTAGTGATTAAGGAAGCTCCTATCCAAGATTGTGATGAAAAGTTCATAAGTTTTATGGTGCCTCTTTTCCTCAAGGAAAGAAAAGGATGTAACCCTTGAGGAGGCAGATTTTAATAAAAATAATGGAATTACCTTTTGCTACTTTTCTGCTGGTGTTAGAAGTTTTATTTCTAAGGGTATCACGCTGAGTCGATGGACTAAGAGTCAAGCTTGATACCTCGGAAGCCTCTAGCATTCAAAAAATAATAGAAATTTGATGAGTGGTATCAGATTTAATATTGTTAGTTCATTTGGTGATAATGAATATTATCTTATGATAATTGATCATTTTGGATCTAAGAATGTCCCTATGGAACTTATTGATTCCCTCGATAGACTTTGATTGGACACATCAAATGACTCTGATGAACTTCAAGTTTGGGATACACCCCCAAAATTTAGAGAATATATTAAATTGATAGTCAATAAATTGAAAGAGGTTTACCTTGGATTATAGGACGACCCTCACCTTACCTTCATAAGTTCAACGTTGAGTAAGGATGAGTCTAAGGATCCGATTCAACTTCCCTCTGAGTTTAGAGACCGCTTCGCCTAGATATAAGATGAAATGCCAGGTTTGTCCACTAATCTAGAAATACATAAACTTGTAATTTGGCATGATGTCATTTTTATCAAATAATATTCTCGATGTATGTGCTTAGAGATCAAGCAGCAAGTCATTTTTGAAGTCAAGAAATTGGTTGATGCATGGTTCATTCGAGAGGAACAACATCCTTCTTAGGTAGCCAGCATCATCCTAGTTCGAAAGAAGAATGGTCAAATTTGAATTTGTGTCGAATATAGGGACCTGAATAAGTGTACCAAGGATGAATTTCTTCTGCCCATACTTAAACTTATAGTGGACATTGCCTCTTCTCATATTATCTTCTCCTTTATAGATGACTCGTCTAGTTATAATCAAATCAAGATGGCCCCAAAAATGAGGGAAATACTGCTTTCAGTAATTCTATAAGAATCTTTTATTATAAGGTGATGTCATTTAGCTTTAAAAATGTTGATACAACCTACCAGCCGGCCATAACTTATATTTTTGTGACTTAATATACAATCAGGTTGAGTGCTACATTGATGATTTAGTTGTCAATTTTAAAGTCAAAGAGGCTCACCTATATGACTTAAGATTCATTTTCAAGTGATTACGCTACTACGACCTCAAAATGAATCCTTTGAAGTGCACTTTTGATGTCACTTCAGGGAAATTTTCTGCCTTGTTAGTAAGGCGTCATTAAAAAAAATTGATCATGTTAAAATTGAGGCTATATAAAATGTGCCACCTGATGAGAGACTTACTCATCTAAGGTCTCTTCAAGGTAGACTGGTGTACATAAGAAGATTTATATCTAATCTTTCTGTAACATGTCAACCCTTCTCTGTTCTAGCCAAAAAAGACACTAAGTTCATTTAGGACGAGTAATGTAAAAATGCCTTTAAATGCATCAAAGAGTATCTTATCAATCTTCCAGTATTGGTAGACCCTATTCTGGGGATCCCACTTATTCTTTACACTGTTGCCCTCGAAGAGTCACTCGGTGCTCCTCTAGCTCAAGTCAATGATGAGGAGAAAGAGAATGCTCTCAATTACCTAAGCTGGAGACCTCTCCTAATGGAAATCTGGTACCCTTCAATTGAGTAGTATTGTCTTGCTTTAGTTTTTTCTGCATCAAAATTGAGACATTACATGTTCTCTCATCAGTAAGTTTAATTTCTAGAGTCAACCTGTTACAATATGTTATAACCCATCCTATGTTATCAAGATGTTTGGCACAATGGTCTATGATATTACTTCAATTGGAAATAACTATTATTCCATTGTATGCAATGAAAAGACAAGCCATTGTTGACTTCCTTACAACATACCCGCTGCTGGTGGATTCTCGAACTAGACTCGATAAAGGCTAAGGCATTTTTAGCCATAAAGATAAAAGACCATGTTGAAGTGATTGCTTCCAATCATTTTGTAGTCATCAAGGCTAAAGCTCAGGTTGAGGTAATTATTTGCGAGCCTATGAAAATGTTAAATGAAGTCCTTCGCATTTTGCATGGTGGAGATTTTAAACATATGTTGGGTGATCATTAATTTTATAGGATCATTGATTTTGTTTGAAAGTTGGTGGCTAGAGGTGAGCTTGAATCCTAATTTGGGGATCCTTCTTATTACTTTAGGGAATTTCCTGAGAGTGATAGTGAATAATAGATTCAATGCACAAGTGCGACTGATATGTGAGTCATAATTTTATTATACTCTTTGAAGTAATGAAGATAGAAAGATATAAAGATTTTCTTTATTTGATTATTTTAATTTCATACTTTCTCATACTTGAGTGGCAATGTCTATTAACTTGTGTATACTAACCTTACGCTTGTTGAGCATTTGATGTTAAGATAGTTGCTATTTGCATATTTTACATTTTTGCAACTTGTATAGTTTTGATGATTCCAAACATTATTGTTCAAATGTGTAGTTATCTCCTAACAATTTTAGAAGATTTGTATTTGCTCTTGTGTGTACTAACATTTCAGGAAAATCGAACTCCAGACTAAGAAGACTTCAAATCAAATTCAGCATGTAATACTTTGTGAATTTGAAGCTTGTACTTTTCTTTGAAATAAACTTGAAAGAGAGTGATTGTAATTGAGTGAATAAAAACATACACACACACACATAAGGAGATCATATAAAATTTATACTGATCGTACGGGACGATATAAGTTTGTACGGGACGATCAAACAGTTATCTCCTATTAAGATCACATGGAACGAATATGAACTGGCCAAAAAATTTTTTCTAAGTCCTATTCTTCCAGGAAAAATTAAATATCGTCCAGGACGATTTGTTCTCTGTAAAATTTTCGTCCAGACGAAATTAAATTATCGTACATGACGATTTGCTCTCTGTAAGATTTTCGTCCAGACGAAATTAAATATCATCCAGGACGATCAGCTCTCTGTAAAATTTTCATCCAGACGAAATTAAATTATCGTACATGACGATCTGCTCTATGTAAAATTTTCGTCCAGACGAAATTAAATATCATCTAGGATGATCTGATCTCTGTAAGAATTTCGTCCGGATGAACTAATTTTCGTCCAGACGATACAACCGACTTAGGATGGTTTTTCTGCATTTTTTGGAACCAACCTTGTAATAATCGTTCGTACCGAACGAACTTGGTTCGTACGGGACGATCAGCTTGTACGAAAACATTTCGTACACATATACAAAGAGGTTCGTTTCAAGGCTTTTAAGTAATATCGTCGAGGACGATCCACGATCGTACGGGACGATCCACTGCGTACAGAATTGAAAACTTACAGTTTTTGGGTGGTTTTTCTTGTCTTTTGTATAAATAGTCCAAATTAGACTGCCACCCAATCTTTTTGTCATTTGATCTTCGTGTCTCTTGTGAGAATAGCCAAGGAGAGAGTGTGAGAGTGCATTCAAAGGAAGATTCCTACCACTTGAGCGTGAAGGCTTCACTTGGAGTTCAAAGGTAAGAATCTCTACTTGTGAATTGGGATTACTTCACTCTTTTCCTTCTTCTTTCTAGATTTCTTGTGAGAAGATCTGTCAAGGAGATCAGGTTCGCTGCCGACACTTGGAGAGTGTGAACAGCCGAAGGGTTCGCTGCCTACATTTGGAGAGTGTGAACAGCCGAAGGGTTCTCTGCCCACACTAGGAGAGTGTGAAAGGATGGAAGGGTTCGCTGCCTACACTTTGAGAGTGTGAACAGACGGAGGGTTCTCTGTCCACACTATGAGAGTGTGAAAGGACAGAAGGTTCTCTACCAACATTGGGGATTGTGTAAAAAGATGACGGTTCTCTGCCGCACTGGGTAGTGGTGAAAAGAGTGTTTGTAATGGTTTCTCCGCCTTGCTGTGGGTGCAAAAGGAGAGTCACTATTGGTATTAGTGCAATACTCAGAGGGTGCCTCTGGGGAGTGGATGTAGGACTGGTTTAGACTGAACCACTATAAATCTGGTGTCATTTACTTTACTTTTTTACTTTTTCGCATTTTATTTTTGATTTTAAAAACTTTGTGGTTGAAAAATGTTTTCTACAAAAACTTAAAAGAAGAGGGTTCAACATAGATTTAAAGAGGGTTTAAAATTTTTAAACTATCAATTCACCCCCCTCTTGGTAGCTTTGGGACATTAACTTAGGTTTAACAACCTATTTACTAGACTCAACAAGTAGTATCAGAGCTCCGTTTCAATATCATAAGTTTAAACTACTTTTTGATTAACGTAGATGGCTATATTTGAAAACTGAAACACACCTGAGGGTTACTCTATTACTAGACCTCCACTGTTTGACAATATTCCTTTTGATTTTTGAAAAACACGTATGTCTACTTTCTTACAGTCACTTGATTATCGCATGTGGATCCTAGTCCAGGAAGGTTATACAAAACCAAATAGATTAGTTGATGGAGTTAGGATAGAAACACCTTTTGCAGATTGGACTATAGAAGAACGTGACTTAGCACAACTAAATGCCAAATGTCTAAATAGCTTCTTTTGTGCTTTAAAATCTGAAGACTACATGCGGGGTTCCACTTGCAAAAGTGGAAAGGACATATGGGATAGACTTTGTATAACTTATGAAGGGACTAATGAGGTTAAGTAATCAAGACTCAATATCTTGTTACATGACTATGAGTTATTTCGCATGAAACCTAATGAATCTATTTCTGACATGTACACAAGATTCACACAAATTGTCACTTCTTTGCATGCACTTGGTAGGGAATTAACTAATGCTGAAATGGTTAATAAGATTCTTCGTTGTTTACCTACTGCTTATGATGCAAAAATTACTACAATTACAGAGTCTAAAGATCTAAAAATTTATTCTATTGACAATCTTCTTGGTTCACTCATTGCTTATGAGAAAGGAGTAAGTCAAAGAAAGATTGATGCAGGTGAACCACGAAAGGAGAAGAATATTACACTAAAAGTGAAAGAGTTAGAGAGTGAACACTCACAACCTGAAGATGAAGATGATATTGCATTAATGACTAGATAATTCAGAAGCTTTTTAAAGAGGAAGCAGAAGAGAAGCCAGCAATGGAATAGAGGTAAGTTTAACAGAAATAGTAAGGTTTCTAATGAAGTGATTTATTATGAATGTAGGAAACCAGGTCATATCAAGACTGAATGCCCAAAACTCAAAGCCACTCTTAGCAAGGAGAAGGTAGAGGAGAAACTAATTGTAAAGAAGGGCAAGAAGAAGTTTCAAAGAACTTTTTGGGCGGACTCAGCTTCAGACTCATCTGAGACTGAAAAAGAAGAAGTCACCAACCTTTGCTTGATGGTAGATAATGTTGATCAATCAAATCAAGAAGAGGTATGTGACTTAACTTATGATGAATTATTTGAAGTTTCTGAACACATGCATGATGTATATAGGAAAATGAAGAAGATGCATGCTAGTATAAGTTTAGAATTGGAAGAGCTTAAGAAGGAACATGAAATACTTAGGAAAGATCATGCATTAATAGATGACAACCACATGAAACTACTTGATAAATATGATGACTTGAATAAGAAATTTAAAAATCTAAAATCATCCTATGCTGATCTTGAAAGAGATTTTAAAAAATTTAAGGATGAATCTGAGAGGAAAATATATCGAATCAGTTATACAAATCGACTCTTGGAAGAAATGAATTCATTTTATAAATTGAGAATAAAAGCTCTTGAGGATAATAGGATACCCCCCAAAATTGAAGATTTTACAAATCCTAAATATTATCCTAAATATATGGAATCCCTTAGAAGACAAACAAATGAAAGAAAACTTAGGAATACTTTTCCTAAAGTTAAATGTAATAATTATGAATTTTTGGGACATATAGCTCACACCTGTACTTTGAAGATGAAAATTAATTTTGTGTGGAGACCTAAGATGCATAAACCTAGACATATCATACATGCATCTGATTATAAATTGCTAAAAGGTGAACCCAAACTTGTTTGGGTTCCAAGGTCTAACATTTAACATTTTTGCAGGATTTCTCTCACACAAGACCTCATGAGAGCATATAGTACCTGGACAGCGGATGTTCAAAGCATATGACTTGAGATACTGCTCAATTCATAACGCTGGAAGCTAGGAGTGGAGGCAAGGTTACACTTGGAGATAATACCACAAAGAAAGTGGTTGGATCAGGTATGATTGAAAATTTAAAAAATGTTTTCATAGACAATGTATTATTGGTTGAAGGCTTAAAATATAATTTGTTAAGTATAAGTCAGCTATGTGATAAGGGCTATAATGTAAAATTTTTACCTACTAGTTGCATATTAAGCCTAAATGGGAAAGAAGTTTTAAATGGAAAAAGGGTAAACAATGTTTACATGCTAGATTTAAATTGTATTCAATCTCCTACTGCTTTTTGTTTAAAAACTGTTTCTGATGAATCATGGCTTTGGCATAGGAGACTTTGTCATTCTAGTATGAAAAACCTTAGGAGAATTACCCAAAAGAAGTTAGTGAGAGGTATATCAAAACTAGACTTTACTAAGGACCACCTTTGTGATGCATGTCAATTAGGAAAACAAGTGAAGTCCTCTTTTAAGTCCAATAAGAATCTTAGGACCAGTAAACCTTTGGAAATTCTTCACATTGATCTTTTTGGACTGGTAAGAACTGTAAGTCTAGGAGGGAAGGTATACAGATTTGTTATAGTGGATGATTTCTCAAGATTCACTTGGGTTAGATTTCTTTTTCATAAAAATGAATCATTTGAGGAATTCAGAAAATTTTTAACTTGGATTCAAAGAAAACTAGGATGTGAAATAATTTCTTTACAAAGTGATCATGGAAGAGAATTTGAAAATTTTTGTAAAGAAAAAGGGATTAATCACAATTTTTCTGCACCTAGAACCCCTCAACAAAATGGGATAGTTGAAAGGAAAAACAGAACATTAATAGAAGCCGCCTGAGCAATGTTGACAGAATACTCACTTCCTAGATATTTTTGGGCCGAGGCGGTTAGCACTGCATGTTATGTTCTGAATAGGGTGAATGTGAGATCGAATTTAAATAAAATATCCTATGAGTTGCTAAAAGGTAGAACACCAAATTTGTCTCATTTGCATGTTTTTGGTTGCAAGGTGTTCATTCATAACAATGAAAAATCTGCCTTAGAAAAATTTGATCCAAAATAAGATGAAGGAATTTTTATTGGATATTCAAGTGTTGGAAAATCTTATAGGGTATTCAACAAAAGAACCTTAGTAATTGAAGAAACCACACATGTTGTATTTGATGAATCTGGAAATTTGGAAGAGCCAAATGTTGTTGAAGATGAGATTGAGGAAAACTCCCAAAAGATGGATAGAATAAATTTGGAAGAAGATATGGAAGAGAATTTGGAAAGAGAAAACCTTTTGCCTAGAGATTTGAGATTTTCTAAAAATCGACCCAAGGGAATTGATTATAGGTGAACCTAGTGAGGGTGTTAGAACTAGGCGTGGATTAAACAAGGAAGTCAATCATTTAGTCTTTATTTCAACAATAGAACCCACTAATATTGATCAAGCACTTTCTGATGAATTTTGGATATTGACCATGCAAGAAGAGTTGAATCAATTTGTAAGAAATAAAGTTTGGGAATTAACTACAAGGCCAAAAGATCAAAGTATTGTTGGAACCAAGTGGGTGTTCAAAAATAAAATGAATTACTCAGGAGTAGTCATTAGAAATAAGGCTAGATTAGTTGTTAAGGGGTATAATCAAATTGAAGGAATTGATTTTGAGGAGACTTTTGCTCCTGTAGCTAGACTTGAAATAATTAGGGTTTTACTTGCCTTTGCCTGTTTTAAAGGATTTAAATTATTTCAAATGGATATCAAAAGTGCCTGTTTAAATGGGATAATTGAAGAATATATTTTTGTAGAACAACCTCCAGATTTTAAAAATTCTAAATACCCAAATCATATTTTCAAGTTATAAAAGGCATTATATGGATTGAAATAGGCACCCAGGGCTTGGTATGAGAGGTTGAGCACCTTCCTACTTGAAAGATCTTTTGAAAAAGGAAGTGTGGATACAACTCTCTTTTTAAAGAAATTTAGAAAGGATATACTCATTGTTCAAATTTATATGGATGATATCATTTTTGGATCTTCAAATAAAAATCTTTGTGATGATTTTTCTAAAACAATGAGTAGTGAATTTGAAATGAGTCTAATGGGAGATTTAAATTACTTTCTAGGATTTAGCATTAAGCAACTTGAGGAAGGTACATTTCTTAATCAAACAAAAATATTAAGGACATCCTCAAAAAATATGAAATGGATAATGCTAAACATGTTCGTACACCAATGAGTTCCTCAGTTCAGTTGGATAAGGACCTTAAGGGAAAATCTGTTGATCAAAAGAAATTTAGAGGGATAATTGGATCTTTACTTTACTTGACTGCTAGCCGACTAGATATTATGTTCAGTGTTTGCTTATGTGCTAGATTTTAATTAGATCCAAAATAATCACATTTGACAGCAGTGAAAAGGATATTAAGATATTTACTAGGAACTCAGAACTTAGGAATTTGGTATCCTAAGTTTAGCTCTTCATTTAAAATTATTGGAATTCAGATTCTTACTTTGCAGGCTGTAGAGTGGATAGGAAAAGCACTTCTGGAACATGTCAATTCATTGGAAATTCATTAGTTTCATGGACTAGTAGAAAATAAAATTCAGTGGCCCTATCTACTGCAGAAGCAGAATATATTGCATTAGGAAGTTGTGTGGCACAAGTACTTTGGTTAAAATAACAGTTGATTGATTTAGGATTAACTATAGGAACTATTCCAAACTATTGTGATAATACTAGTGCTGTTTGCATTTTCAAAAATCCTATTCAACATTCTAGAATCAAACACATTGATATAAGGCATCATTTCATAAGGGATCATGTATCCAAGGGAGAAATTGAACTTACTCATGTTTCAACTGAAAATCAACTTGCAGATATTTTTACAAAACCTTTAGCCTTTGATACTTTCAGTACATTAAGAACAAGGCTTGATGTAATTGATTTGAATGCTTAAATAAAAATATTTTTGCAACATTGATATTTTTATTTTCGTAGTTTATTTTTCTTATGATTTTTATTTTTGTGATGTGTTTTGAGTGATTTTGTTTTTAGAGTCTATGCATTTGTCATAGTGTATTGTGATTTGTGTTTGTATTAATGTTTATTTTAGTTGTGTTTGTTTATGTTAAGTTTTAAAAGTTCAGTGTATTTTTTTGTGTTTTTGTATTGATATTATGAAATGATCTTGTAATCTTTTTCATCAATATCAATAATTATTGTAGTTGATTTAAATTTCGATTGTTTTTTAAATGTGTTTAGTTTTTAGGAATATCATTTTTTTTAATCTTAATTGTGCTTAAATCAGATTGTAATTTGAGATTAATTTCATTAGAAAATCTAGTCTTTCTAAATTTAAAATTTGTTTATAACTTGTCATAATTAGAATTTTTAATCTCATGTCTTTTCATTTAGACTACATAAAATTTAATATTATTATTGCAATTTAGATGTTTTCTTATTTTGTATTTCTTTGCTCTAGTGATATTTATGCACTTAGAAAAATTTGAAATTTTAGATTATTGATCTTGAAAAAAATTGGTTTCAATTACTCTTGAAAATTATACAAAGAGTACAAAAATCAAAAGGAATGCGCAAAGGTTTGCAAATGTGAAAAAGAGGCACAAAATAAGCCCAATGTAAAAAGATGCATAAAAATGTGCCAAAAATTTGAAAAAGATGCACAAAGCGCCACAAGTGGTAATTCTCTTCTTTCCAAATTCTTTCAATCTCTTAATTCAAATTGATCTTAAGTTCATTTATATTCTATTGAACTTTGAAATATAGATTTTTTTTATTCATCTCTCTTGTAATGATATTCTATATTCAAATGTCTAAATTGAATCATGTCTTTGATAAATTCTTCTTACTTACAATATTATATCACTTCTTAAATTCTATGAAATTCTATGATTTATCTAATGTTATTAGTTTTAGATTGCATACCTTATATCCATCACTATTTAGATTAAATTTTCAAATGAATTTCATATAATTACTTACATTTCTTGTCTATTTCTTCTTCACTTTTTGTTGTTGTCAAAAAGGGGGAGAAATTATTGTGTTTGTATGCTTGTATTTTGTGTATGCTTATATTTTGATTTTGTGTCTTTTGGCTTGTGGTATTGTCTTAGTATTTTTTAATCTTCTGTTAAAAATTTTTTGAAAAACAAAAAATTGTGTTCTTTGGTTCAAAATGCCTCCATATTTTCATGTATTCATCAATTCTGGGGGATTTTAGGAGATTTGTTTAATTTGAAATCATACAAATAATAATTGTTTTACCATCATCAAAAAGGGGGAGATTGTTAAGATAGTTGCTATTTGCATGATTTACATTTTTGCAACTTGTATAGTTTTGATGATTCCAAACATTATTGTTCAAATGTGTAGTTATCTCCTAACTTGGTTCGTACGGGATGATCAGCTTGTACGAAAACATTTCGTACACATATACAAAGAGGTTCGTTTCAAGGCTTTTAAGTAATATCGTCCAGGACGATCCACGATCGTACGGGACGATCCACTACGTACATAATTGAAAACTTGCAGTTTTTGGGCGTTTTTTCTTATCTTTTGTATAAATAGTCCAAATTAGACTGCCACCCAATCTTTTTGTCATTTGATCTTCGTGCCCCTTGAGAGAATATCCAAGGAGAGAGTGTGAGAGTGCATTCAAAGGAGGATTCCTACCACTGGAGCGTGAAGGCTTCACTTGGAGTTCAAAGGTAAGAATCTCTACTTGTGAATTGGGATTACTTCACTCTTTTCCTTCTTCATTCTAGATTTCTTGTGAGAAGATCTGTCAAGGAGATCAGGTTCGCTGCCGACACTTGGAGAGTGTGAACAGCCGAAGGGTTCGCTGCCTACACTTGGAGATTGTGAACAGCTGAAGGGTTCTCTGCCCACACTAGGAGAGCGTGAAAGGACGGAAGGGTTCGCTGCCTACACTTGGAGAGTGTGAACAGACGGAGGGTTCTCTGCCCACACTAGGAGAGTGTGAAAGGACGGAAGGTTCTCTGTAAACACTGGGGATTGTGTAAAAGGACGACGGTTCTCTACCGCACCGGGTAGTGGTGAAAAGAGTGTTTGTAAAGGCTTCTCCGCCTTGCTGTGGGTGCAAAAGGAGAGTCACTATTGGTATTAGTGTAATACTCAGAGGGTGCCTCTGGGGAGTGGATGTAGGTCTGGTTTTGACCGAACCACTATAAATCTGGTGTCATTTACTTTACTGTTTTTACTTTTCCGCATTTTATTTTTGATTTTAAAAACTCTGTGGTTGAAAAACATTTTCTACAAAAACTTAAAAGAAAATTTTTATTTAGGTTCAACATAGATTTAAAGAGGGTTTAAAATTTTTAAACTACCAATTCACCCCCCCCCCCCCCCCTCTTGGTAGCCTTGGGACATTAAATTAGGTTTAACAACCTATTTACTAGACTCAACATTTGAGAGAGCTAGAGAGCAATGCGGTTTTGACTTTTCTTTCTTTGTTATATGAGTTTGATTTTTCCGACTCAATGGTTGAAGGGTACATTATTTGCATACAAAGTACCCTAAGATAGACCAGGCCTTATACTAGACTTTTGGTCTTCATGGGGGTGACAATCAAGGCTCATCAACTAAGGGTTTGCACTTTCCCTCATTGTGGAGCTTGTTACATTAAAGGTAGAGGAAATTACCAATCAACGATTTTCACTACCATCATCTGAGGAGTAAAACTTTGTTGACTTAAAGGTGAGTAAAACACTACTTTTGTAGAGCTTTTTGCAAAAGAGGGGGCATATTCATATAGTGGCATGATTCTTATAGTCACCTATAGTGCCAGGGCACATAAGACTTATTATCTATTGGGGACTCACATGCTACTCATTGGAGCTCATCACTAAGGATGCAGTCAACCAATAATGACTAAGATTTTTTTTATTTTGATGATGTGATCACTTTCTCATGAGGGTTATATAAATCATATTCAAATGAAATAATGAATATTATGGAGAATTAGAATGGGTTACCTCATGGCAATAAATGAAAATTTTATTAAGATTTATCCCTTTGATGTCTTCACTATTTAATGAATCACTATTACAATTTATGATTTCTAGCATGATGCTTCACAATCATCATCCCATAAATAGAGAGAGTAAGTGCTTTAAAATGGATAGAATTGCACATTGAGGGAATTTACAGAGATGGTAACATTCCTAAATTATGCCTTTCAAAGGTGAGCTTACTTTAAGTTTGTAGGTGTGGCTATGAACTTTTAATGACTTCGTGTTTCTTCCTTTCTAATGTTAGTTTTCAAGTGTAAATAATTTTTTAACACAGGAGGCGTCTCATAGTTCCAAGCTTTGGGATGAGAAAGGGAGATAATGACAGTGGTGTTGCAGCATAGTGGATACACACCACTTCCTTCTATCCTTTCTCTATGTTATTCTTTCTAAGCCCAACAAAAATTAGTTAAGAATGATTGGAGATCAGTCCATTATAGATTCTATCTTCGTGGAGTTTTTGGAGTTGAGCGTCTCTCTTGGTGCGTCAACAAGGTCATTCTTTTCACTTGATTTGCCCAATCGGGGTAGGACAATCTTTAATATGATAGTGTTTAGGCTTATCTTTTGATGGAGAAATTGACCGTAAAGAATTCATGTCAAGTGGGAAGAAATGGGAGTAAATGTTTGTTGTCCTTCTCAAATCCACTTATTAGAATTGCTAGTTTGTTTTCATGTCTTTGTGGGATTCGAAAATTCGGCCCCGACCTCCACCCGCTCGTTTTATGCTTTTTCTTCAGCGAGGGAGTTTTAACGGAATAAGCTCCGGGGTAAATTTTGGAAGGCAGATGGGTTTGTAGATAAGACACTACCCACAGATTTCTCCCTCATTTTGCGAGGACTTTATGATCTGAGTTTTGGTTTTCTATAGGCGCATGCCCCTATAGTTAATTACCCCTCTCGATAACGAGAGAGAACTTTCGATTAAGGCTAATCATCAATTAGATGCGTAGAGATATACGTGTTATCTGGCATATAGTAGCAGCATGGGTATTTGAAATGGTTGGAGAATTTGGGAATTTAGATGATTGGAAGATTTGGAGATTTGATATTTAAAATGGAAATTTCACCATAGTGCACTTAAAGAAGATGGTGAGGGAATAGATGAAAGACCCGATCAGGATCCCATGGTTTCGTCGTCTCAGGCCATCATGGTCCATGGTCTACTTAGTCAGAGGAGGTGGTCAACCCAACCTGACAGAAGGATCCTTGTCGGTAGCCACAGGTTGCTCGTCCAAGGGGATCTTGTAGACCTGGGTTGGATGTATTCCTAAGGGAACAAATTTTAATCCACCTTAGCTAACAGAGAACTTTGTTCTCTATCAATTATATCTTATTGATTCAATCTCAAGAATTTGATGCCAATAAGGAACATATTGGCTCTGGCCATAACCGGTATTTCGTAGTGCCATTTGGTAGTAAAATCACTCAATTCAGAGGGCTCCGGGTCATAATCGTTTATCCTACGGTGCCATTTGGAGGCAAAACTACCGGTTAGAGGACACGTACCACATCCTTATTGGTAGGAGATTATTTGAGAATGGATCCTAGTGATATTTTCAACTATGCATTTGGCTCTTTGTAAGCTGAACTAGTTTTTAGATTTATCCACCTCGGCAAACTGTTGCGGAGGATGGATGGATTTTGCTTTAAGTATGGATGGATAATTTCAAATTTAAATATTTTTGGAATTTTAGGATTTGTGGAATTTTGAATTTTATGGGTATTTGAGGTGGCATTTGAAATGTTTGGAATGAACCACTCCGATTGAGATTTGCATTCAATACGACCATCATCGGGGCATTAGGGGTCATTTAAGAATATTTATGTCTTAAACCTTGTCAACCCTATTGATTTGCTGATAGGTGATTAGGTTTCGTAGGCTTTGAGCATTCATTAGTGAATTCTCATTATTTTAGGCCTTGACGGCCAAATATAAATGTATTAAAACCAATACACCGGTTTTCACAACCTTGTATTTGTTTGAAGGTTTCCGTGTATTTGTTTGAAGGTTCGAACCATATCGACTCTTATTGGTTCGTATAGGAGGATCGAGATCGAACTTGAATTTACTCGTTTCAGCACCCCTAAACGTCACATGCATACCAATAACATGCTCATCGGGTCCCATACAGATGTTCGGGGGCATTTCCCATTTATGGATTAAATCTTGTCAACTCTGTCGAGCTGTCAGCAAAGGATCGGATTTATTGTAGGCTTTGTGCCCTTATTAGTGAAATCTCTTGATTATATGTCTTGAAGGCCTAATATGAATGTATTAAAATAAATATACCGATCGTTAAAACCATATATTTATTTAACGGTTCGAAGTATAGAAGGATTATGTTCAAATTTGAATTCACTTATTGACCAGCGCAGCATCCCTAGACGTCACGTGTGTACTAATAACACGCTCTCCGGGGCCCATGTGGGTTTTATGATTGTACTTACCCATTGTGTACCTATGTGTATACAATCTACGGGGCACTTATAAGGATATTTTGAAATATTTTAGTTGTGCAAGTAATTGACATTTGAATGCACATAATATTTTATTTAAGAATTCATATATGCCTTCTATCCGCTAATACGAGTGTTGCGGATCTGGTGGCGTAGCGTAGTGGTTTTTGAATTAACTTATTCGCTGCTTTGTACAGGTAGACAGTCGTGCACTATTTGCTTTCTACAGGTAGATTGTAGTGTACTAACTAATCTCCTGCCTGTAGTTGTATATGATTGCATCTGCTGTAACTCCCTTATGACTTTCTTGTGGATGACATATTAGGTGTACAACATGTGGCTACAATTTTTTGCCTTTTCCGTACATTTGCTTTTGTTTCTCATAAGCAGGTAGATGTATTCATTCATAGGCTAAAATTGACTTCGGGATACTACATTTACTGAAGTCTTTTTGCATCTACCCACAAAAGACATGTAGTACATACATCTATATTTGTAGAGAGAGCTTGTATTTATTTCAAATCTTCGACTCATGGATCAATCGTATAGAGATTGTATGCTTGCACCTGCTACAATTTGTCCATCTCTGTTTATATAGTGAATTAGTTGACGCTAGATCGTTGTCGATTGTAGGAGTATCATAGTGTTCATTACATGATATTAATACATGTTTGCATACAACATTATCGTTTGTGAATGAATGAGTATGATCATTTGTAAATCAGCACTAACTACTGAGTAGACTATGATCACCATAAATTTCTCTATGCAAGTTGGTCAGCAGGTTTCTACATTCACTTGCATCAGCTATATTTTTTTATTTGCAGACAAGTAGTGTTTGGAGTTGAATGTAACCTTTGTTCACTGTGAATCCCCAACTTTGTTGGTCACTTGATGTAGTCATTGTAATATTTTTGCACTATTCAACTGCATGATTGGAATGAATGCTACGAGCCAACCGTTGTCGTTCATGGACACTCACAAGTCTATTATAGTTGCTTATAAACACTTATCACGAATCTTTTAGTACTACAAGCATCCATGTTCTTGGCAATTCTTCTTATGTCGTTTGAGAAATGAGATGTAGGAATCATAAGTTTCTTATTGCCCTTGAAAGTAGCATTTAGCTTGCATGCTGAATTTTCTCCTTGACATATGCTAGTAATCAAGCATATATCACTGTAGCTAATGTAATTGTGTCTAACCAATAAATTGATGAGTTTTCACAATATTTGTGAGTGAACGTTACTTGCAAGTTCTTTCCCTTCAAAGGTGATTTATAATAAATGTAATGAACTTGATATTATCATCAATGTCTTTATTCCAATCCACATAACTCTTACAAGTCAAGTATAGTCATTCAAAAATCTCATGCTAAGGTTTAGGATTAATTTATGCATAAATCATTGTTTTCTTGCATGGGGTTCATTTGAATGTAGTCCTTTTAAGTAAATCATGTTGAAGTCCAAGTCCTCCATGGTGAAGTTACAAGTATTCATTGAATATAAGCATGTTGAAGTCCAAGTCCTCCATGGTGAAGTTACAAGTATTCATTGAATATAAGCATGTTATTGTATACTCCATTTGCTCCATGTTAACGATTGTTTGCAAGTTCATTATTATTTTCCACAAAGACACTTTATATTGAAGCTTGTGATCAAATTATGCATGAATCATACTTCACTCATTTGTAAATGATTGATCCTTCCAAGTAAATTATGCTTGGAACTTGATGCTTGGATATCACTTCATGAATTCATCATTATGTTCATTTGATATTTGATTACAATTTTCATTTTTAGATGAAGTTCCACTTAGTGTTATCCTCTTATATTCAACTTCATTTAATTTTGATGTCATTATTTAATAATTGTTTGAGTTCAATTCATGATCATTTGTTCAAGTTCAAGTCCAGATTTGCAAGTCCCCTGTTGTCCAAAAATTTGTCCTTTGCTGTCCAAAAATTTTTGCAAGTCCTTATCATTTTCAGACAAAATTTTGGCAGTCTCCAAGCGTCTCCCCTTTTTGGGGGAAATTTCAGGAGTATGGTCCTCCCGCCACGCTAGAGAAAAGCTTGCACGGTTAGTGTCGTAAGACACCGCGGCCGTAATTTTTGTCCCCAACCCGCCAGAGAAAGGTGTGCATGGGTCTTCAGGCACCTATTCAAAAGCACAGTTTATATTTGTCCCCGCCTCGCCATAAGTGTCGCACCGGATTCCCTTCCCACCATGCTAGAGAAAAGCTTGCATGAGTTGGTTTTCCAGTCCGACACTAACACCGAAAATGAGGTTTTTAGGAGATTACCCACCCCGTCGCAAGCATTGCAACGAATTCCCTCCTACCACGCTAGAGAAAAGCGTACATAGGTGGTTGTTTGCCATGTTACAAGTGTCAGAACAGGATTTCTTAAGTTTAGAACATTATAACTGTGTATAAAGGTGACGACGACGAGGATGAATGTTCAAAATGAATACACTTCTTTTTTTTCTCTTTTTTCAGTGCTTTTATTTTATTTTATTTTATTTTATTTTTTACTTTCTTTTTTTTTTTACATAAACATGCATACATGTATATTTACGCATTTACATATTCATAATCGCCGCCAACAAAAATAACAAGCGATTAACAAAATATTAATAAGACTAGATACATCAATTAACAATCATAATCAGCATATCTAAATAAAAGTAAAGTATATGCAAAAGGGAGCTCTTTTTTTTTTTGAAGGGATTGGATATTTGCTATTTAGAAATGTAAGTGGAGTTTCTTGGGCTTGAGATGAGTTATGGGGGCTGATTTGAAGGTAGTTTAGTATAGGTTCTGGACCAGTTTTGATGGGTATATGGGCTGTTTGTAGCAGGTTTAGAGAGTTCATGTAGTGGGCTTTAGATGTTAGGCTAGGTAGGCTGATCTGAAGGTAGTTTGAAACAGATTTTGGGCTGATTTTGAAGGAGTTTGGGTTGCTGTTTGGGCCATGTAATTATACTGGTTTCAAGTGTATCTTAGAAGGGTTTTGGTGGGCTATTGTGCTAAAGCAATTAGTGATATATGCAGGAAGGAGAAGTAGGCTGCGCTTATGATTATCTGGGCTGCTATTTAGTTGGAGAGAGAAGCTATGTAATGGGCTTAAAAGAAGGAGGATGCGTTGTATGAGAGAGTGGAAAGAGGAGTACAGGGGCTATTAGACAAGGTAGAATCTGTTTGGGAGGTTGACCTAGTGTGGAGGCTTTTGATGAAATAATTGAAAGAGGAAATGGGCTGGATCATGCACAGGCCCAAAAATGAATCAGGTACTTGAGAAGTGGAGGTGGGTGAGTCATTTCTTTTCTGATTTTGTTTTTGTTTCACATGAAAAACATGTGGGGAAGGAATCTATTGTATAAAAGCTGCTATTCAATCAGAGTAATGAGAAAAGATCACTGCTGGGAGCTAAATTGTAAGGTTTGATTGGCTATAGTTGCTGGAGCTTGTGGAAGTTGGACGGTGAAGCTCGGCCAGGAAATCTAAGGTCGGGCATGAGATTTAGAATGGCTGAAAATTATGGTCATTTGATGAGAATATCCGATTGTTGTAGGAATTGGAAAATGTCTGATTGAAGGGGAGAAGCAGCTCACATAGATCGGACAAGCTCCGTCTGGATCCAAGGATTGAACTTGCGACTTGTCTTGCAGCAGCTAAAGGATTGGCTTTGTCGTAAAGAAACGAACGTATAGGAGGCAGCCTTGAGTAGATTTGGACGGGAAACTAGTGGGAAGGATTTGGGATTTCGATTTCAGAAGGAGGTAGAAGGCAGGGTGACGGGAGTAGCTTGCAAAAAGGACCTGCTTCTATTCGAGCTCATTTCATTTAAGGACCAGAGCGAGGCGTTGGAAAGAAAGAACCAGACGAAACTCAGCGACTTTGCTCCATTTTAACGCCTGAAACAGAGCTGTCTGTTGTGATAACAGACAAGGATTTGCATAGAAGGAGGTATGCGAGTTAACGGGCATTTAATAGATTTGGTTTTTTTTCTCTCTTTGGCTCCTGTTATTTTAATAAAATTTTATAAGCCAGCAGCCAAATTGGTGCTATGTCATCGGATGTATTAATTTATAATGACGAAACAGCATTAACCAAGTTAGAGGCCCTCTCGGTTTGCGTAATTTCTCATTTTGTGTGTCGACTGTCTCTATTGGCATGTCAATTTTATTGAATATCGAAATTAGACAAATTAATAGTGGATTTAGGGTATTGTCGATGTTCCGGTCACAACAACGTAGTTCGTTTCGAGATCGGATGTCATTTTAGCAATGCCGAGGGTAATTTTTATATTGGATTGCCTTGATTTGCGTGCACAACCTCAATTAAATAAATTGATAATGCATTTAGGGTGATTTCGATGTTCCGAACACAACGATGCAGTCCGTTCATCAATCCGACATCGTTCGATCAGCCTCGCATTTTAATTATGGGTGTCGATAACCCCTTTTGACCGATCTCATCTGGTTGGACTGCGAGGGGCCTCGACCTAGCAGAATTCGATGTTTTGATCGCAATGTCATTGTCCGTTTGACAATCAGAGGTCGTTTGACCCTTCAAGTGACGTGCGGCGCTAAGGCGCATATCAGTTTATTCACCAGTTTGGATCCTTTCTTGTGTGGTTTGAGGTATAGGGGTCAACAGTCTTCAACTAAAAAATCGATCGAGTCTTTTGTGTGAATAAGTATAGAAGCTTGTAATAAAAGACAAGGAATAGAAGATTAGTTTTGTTACCTCTATTTTTCTTTTACCATTTTATTGAGAAATTTTTCTGAGAAATGTATGTGATCATATGCTTTTTTTTTCTAATATCGACAAGTAATACTTTAATATTGGTGTGAGAGCAAGTTTGATAAAAAATATATTCTATTTTTTTGTTCTAGCAACTGATATTATACTCTAGGTGTGAGAACGAGTTAGATAAAATTTATTACTAAAAAAATTAATATATTCATATGCATTCAAATTTGTATCAAAGATCTTATTCCTTCGCCCCAGTTCCCCTAACAGAGGGGCAATATGATTAATGAATTTTCATTTTCTTTCATTTGTTATCATCTTTGGGTGAATTAAATCATTTTAATACAACTGTATCACTAGTCACTTATTTGGGAGCAGGGAGTGAAAACAAATAAAAAGATGACTTTTCTTCATGCTGGGGACTCTAACACATATGCTGGTCTTGAGGTCCTGGGGGCCTTGACTCACTGCAAGGACCCAAAGGAGAGCTTCAAATTAAATTAGAAGCATGGCCTAAGTGTTGTGTGAGACTAAAAAGGGGGTTTTACCTACGGCTATTGATTGAGTTGTTCTAAGTGGCCATAATAGTGAACGGGAGGAGTTCTGCACATTTTCCCTTGGTACCTTCGACTTTCTTCTTGAGAAGGTTATGTATAAGCCTGTTGGCGGCTTTGACCTATCCATTGGTATTAGGATGGTGAGTGGAAGCAAATTTAAGGTGAATGCCTTGGCAACTAAAGAATTCCTTGAGGCACCAATCAACAAATTGTGGCCCGTTATTTATGATGATTGTAAAAAAAAAAAACTCCTTAGCAATCCGCAAATTGTTGGATATGTTTAACTGTTATTTTTCTATTTTTCTCTTGGCAGTTTTTTGGAATATGCTCTCCTTTTTGCGTCGCCTTTCTTTGTTTTGCATATTAGATGGACATTTTATTTGCTGAGAAGGATGTTTTTTATTTGGAGAATGATGAATGTTGTTCATGCACCATGCTATCCCTGAAGGTCAAAGTTGCAATCAGTTTTCTTCTTCTTAGATAGTCCAAGTGGAAACCGGGGGACAATCTTTAACATCCTATAATGTAATCGTGGAGATTTTTCTTTTTTGGGGCATTCTTAGTCCATGTTGTGGATTATAGTTATAATGCCCTTTCTTACTGTTTGTTCTCATTTATTCAACTTCTGTTTTAGATGGGATTTGGCTTCTCTAACAAAGCATTTTCCTCTCATCTTATGGAGTTGCATTGTTGTTTTAATTTTTTAGGTTTTAATTTTCTCTATGCCCTTATTTTTTCCCATAAATCTATCTTGTCAAATACAGTTGACTCTAAACTTACCTAATCAAACAGCTTTCTAACACTAATCAACTCAACTTAAGGATGCCCTTAGCTAAAACTAGGCTGCTTTGTAAATTTTACCAAGCAAATGATAACATTTGTTTTAGCTTTATTTCAAATTTGGCTTGAGTATATATATATATATATATATATATATATAGCATTGTTCTTGTGCTTGCTCCTTTCCATGCAACTCTTAGTTCTCTTTATACAGCTGAAGCCCCAAGATTAGGTCAACTTAACAAATACTTTGCTTTGATAAATGTGATTACATAAAATGGAATTTGGTTGGATCTTAAAATGTAATATAGGTTTCAGTTTTATTTTTCTTTAATTTTATTTCACTAAAATTATACCAACATGCTCTCAAAACTGAATAAAAAAACTCATGACTGAAATAAAATATACAATATATGATAATAAGATGTGTAATTGAGTCAGACCGACATGTAAGTAAACTCGAGCTCGTCTCGATAAATAGCTTATGAGCCAAACTCGATGAGGTAATAAGTTAGATTTGAGCTAGTTTAATTCGACTCATCGTCTCGTGAGCAGACTCATTTTAAAAAATATTAATATTAGATACACTTAATACACACATAATAAGTTAGAATAAAATTGCTATTTTTTTTTAATTATTTTGTTTCCTTATTCTAATTGAATTGTTATAATTTATCATTTAATATCTTATTCTTTTCGTCAACTTACCATAATAATTGCTTGAATGAGAATACTTTTGTCTCTTTTATGTTAAACGAGACGGCTCTTGTGCCGATTAGAATGCGAAAAATTAAGCTCGAGTTCAATCTCAAGCTCGATTAATTAATCAACGACAAAGTCATATCGAGGGTAATTCGAGCTCAACTTGACTCTTTTATACTCCTACACAAAGCTAATGCTAATAAAAAATCTACGAAATATATGACATATTCAGTGTTATTTATTTTGCCGTTTTCTCCTTATAGTTATCATCTCATAAGAAAGAAAATAATTTTCATAGGAAATAAATTTGTTTTATTTATCTCATCATTCTGGTTACCTCTTCACCTTAAACTCTAATTCATAAAATACTAAAATGGACAGAAATTAAATTACATGTAAATACACGTTTTATCTTTATTTTGAAATTTACTTGTGATTAAAAAAAAGCTCTACAATTTGGTACTATATACAATGCCTAATCTTTATCTCTCGAGGAGATAAATAAAACATTATAATTTCTAATGGTACTTCCTAAGCCATTGACATTTGTAATATTCTCACTTTGCATGCCCTAGCTCACATCTTAAATATACTAATGGTTTACCTATTTCAAGTAAAAGACTTCTCTTTGTTGATTGTTAGGCCCTCCAAAAAAAATCCCTGTCTTTTTAGAGTGTTGGAAAGCTAATTAATTATCTTTTACTAACCGTAATAAAATTTTTAAATTTTTCATATGTAACGGTTTAGCTTATTAGATTAGTAGAGCTATAATACTTATGGGCTATTTTAAGTTTACTGACAATGTTTTCTCTAGATTCCTCTTTCATGGGGATATAAATATACTATAGGAAATTCATCGAATACCGGCGGTTTGGCAGCCGAAAATTTCAATTCCGAACGGCTTGAAGTTGCCACCAGTTTTTTTTGTCCCATGTAATAACCGACAAATTGGCCGCTAGAAATACCGGCGATTTATTACCACCGGTAATGAATCGGCGGTCCCCGACAGTTTTTGAGCTTGAATTTATCAACGGTTTCTAGGCGCCAAAAAGGGTGGTCTTGATATTCCTGCTATCCTTTCTCTATACTATGGGCACACGTGCTTTCTTATTTGGCGCCTAGATAATGGTGAAAAATTGCATGCAAACTGGTATAATCATAAATATATCTCTATTTGAAAGCCTTATTCCCATAAAGCACCTAAATATTGGAAGTTTATATGCTCCATTCCAAACAAAATAAAAAAACTATATTTCTCTAAGCATGCATACCAACAGCAGGCTCTCTCTTATATGGGCCACTTGGTGCAACAATAAAGTTTAAAGTGAGCTTCTTGATTCCGCTAGAATGAGGGATTTTAGTAATTTGTAGATTAGCGACTTTACAACACCTTTAGGTTGGCACTTCCCAACTAATTTTCCTACTTACATTACTTCTGCTATTGCCAATGTCACTTTTGTTTCTCTTTTAGCTCCTATTATATGTAGGGTTGGTACCGTTAAACCGGCATTTAAAAACTTTATTGCTTATTATTATGACGACTTCAATACTATGCCTTGGTTTAAAATTCATATGGCATAAAAAATATCTGATACTCTTCTTTTGCTTGGTTGGAGATTTTGAAGGCTCTTAATTAGGCATATGATATTCTGATTAAAGATAATAATTAGGTGCTCCTATCTTTCATTATTTGCAATCTTGCTTCTGAAAGCCTCACACATCTCTTTGAGTGTGATTTTTTTTTAACAATTATTACTACTTTAATTCCACAGTTGTACTTCTTTTTGCCTCGGCCTACTTTTATCAAACTTTTTGAACATATTCTGGATATGCCATATTGCTCTGGTTTAACTAAAAGGCTAGCCTTTCTACATTATTTCTTGCTGTTATATTTATTTTATATGGGGAGAGTACAACAACAACATAAAGCCTTTATCCCACTACGTGGGGTCGGCTACATGAATCCTTTTTCTCCATTGTGTCATATTAAAAATTAATTTCTTGTTTAAATCTAATAAAGAAAGGTCATTCATAATATTTTCTAACCAAATCTTTTTAGGTCTGCCTCTACCTTTCATAACATAAGTCAAATCTAATACCTCTACTCTCCTAACCGGGTCATTGGAAGGCAGCCGTTTTATGTGACCAAACCATCTCAGGCGACTCTCTCTAATCTTATCTTCTACTGGAGCTACTCCAACCTTTTCACGTATATGCTCATTTCGTATCCTATCTCTAAGGGTAAAGCCACTCATCCACCTGAGCATCCTCATCTCTGCCACACTAAACTTAGTATTATTCTTCTCTTTTAATGACATGAATCCTTTAAGAAATTATATGAGGAGAGTGCAATGAAAGAAAATTCTATAGCACTAATTACAGTTCCTCTACTATTTACTATAAAATTAGACATCTGATAAAATTTTGATTGTTGTTGATCTTCCCTCGCTTGCTGGACTGTTTGTTGTATTCGTTTTGCTGCTTTTTTTTATTTCTTGGCAGATTATTCAAATATGCTCTTTTTTTGGCGACATCTTTCTTTGTCTTGTGTATTAGATGGACATTTTATTAGATGGGTTTTTTTTTTGGGATAATGATGGATGTGTTCGTGCGTCAGGCTCTCTCTACAGAAGGTTAAAGTGGCAATCAGTTTTCTTCGTCTCGGATGGCCCAAGTGGCAACCAGTTGACAATCTTTAACGTCCTATTATGTAATCCCGGAGATTTCGCTTTTTGGGGCATTTTGAGTCCATGATTTGGATTGTAGTTCAAATGGCTTCCTTGCTATTTTGTTCTCATTTATTCTTCTTTTGTGTTAGATGGAATTTTCCTTCTCTGACACAACCTTTCCCTCTCGTCTTATGGAGTTTTATTTTCGTTTTAATTTTTTAGGTTTTAATTTTTTCATATATTGAATGAAGCTGCGCTATGCCCTTATTTTTTCCAAAAAAAAACACTTGACAATCTCAAATCTATCTTGTCAAATACTAGCTAGTCGACTCTAAACTTACTTAATAAAACACCTGTCTAACACTAATCAACTCAACTTAAGGCTGCTTTGTAAATTTCACCAATTTTAGATTTATTTCAAATTTGGCTTGTGAAAAAAAAAATTGTTTCCATTGTTCTTGTGCTTTCTCCTTTCCATTCAACTCTTTGTTCTCTTTTATACAGCCCAAGCCCCATGATTAGGTCAACTTAACAAATACTTGGCTTTGCTAAATGTGATTACATGAAATGGAATTTGGTTGGATTTTAAAATGTAATATAGGTTTCCGTTTTATTTATTTTTTTTCTTAAATTTTATTTTACTTAAATTATACCAACATCCTCTCTGAATTGAATAAAAAATGCATGCACATGACTGAAATAAAAGATATATTCAATATATGATTATAAGGGGTGTAATTGAAGCAAGCCAACACCAGAGTAAGCTCGAGCTCGTCTCGATAAATAGCTTGTAAGCAAAGCTCGATGAGGTAACAAGTCAAATTTGAGCTAATCCTAATTCGACTCGTCGTCTCGTGGGCTGACTCATTTAAAAAAATATTAATATTAGATACACTTAATACACACACACAAGTTAGAATAAAATTGCTATTTTTTAAAATTATTTTTTTTTTCCTTATTCTAAGTGAATTGTTATCATTTAATATCTTATTTATTTTATCATGCTACAATAATAATTGCTTCAATAAGACTACTTTTATCTCATCTATGATAAATGAGCCGGCTCCTGATCAGCCAATTATAACGCGAAAAATTAAGCTCAAGTTCAATCTCAAACTCGATTAATTAATAAACATCAAAGTCATATCGAGGGTAGCTTGAGCTCAGCTTGACTCTTTTACACTCCTACACGAGACTGATGCTTATAAAAAATCTACAAAATATATGACATATTCAGTATTATATTTATTTTATCATTTTCTCCTTATAACATATCATCTCATAATAAAGATAATAATTTTCGTAGGAACGTTAACTAATTTTGTTTTATTTATCTCATAATGATGATTACCTCTTCACCTTAAACTCTAATTCATAAAATAAAATTACATGTAAATACACATTTTATCTTTATTTTGAAATTTAGACTTGATACGTCATCACAAAATTAGCTTGATTGGGCACGAATCTCGAAGCAAAAGCTAGTTGGAGACTTCAAAAATTAAATCCGGGAGCATCCAAACTCCGATTTCAACGAGCTTACAGTCAAACTGAGCGTCTCGAAAATACGAACCCAACGACACCAAGATCGACCCAATCCGAGCCCAAATGGGTCTGAATCATGGACCCGAAGTGCTGTCGGAAGGTTCAAACCGCAATTTGAGTTACCAAACGGTCTCCGATTTTGACGATCTTATACTTGAATCGAACGGCTCGACGAGACGAATCCAACGAGCCCAAGATCACTAAATTCCGACATCATTAAGGCCTTCAAATGTCCAACGAACGGTGCACGATCGTAGGATTCAATATCAGCCGTCCATTTGACCACTCCCTTTTCGCCCTTGATCTCACACCTATTTACGGACCATGCCACTCCAGAAAATCTATAAATAGAGCCCTCATTCTTCACAAGAGGAGGATCCTAAGCAAGAGAGAGAAGAAGAGAAGAGAAGGAGAGAGAGAAGGAAGGAATTCCTCCTCGACAGCCGCCGGACCACCGCCGGGCCACCGCAGGAATCTCGTCGGACCACCGCCGGACCACCGCAGGAATCTCGTCGGACCACCGCAGGAATCTCGTCGGACCACCGCCGGACCACCGCAGGAATCTCGTCGGACCACCGCCGGACCACCGCAGGAACCTCGCCGGACCACCACAGGACCTCGCCGGACCACCACCTTCAAGGCCCGACGTTCAGTCCCTACGTCCTGCCAAAGTCCCTACGTCCAGCTGAAGACCCAACGTCCTACTCCGGGCCCGACATTCAGTCCCTACGTCCTGCCGAGGACCCGACGTCTTATTTAAGTAATTGATTGTAATCTGTTCACCCCTGGAGGTGATTCAGTCCTTTGTAACAAACTCAAAATCTAGTGGAATCATTTTCAACTGGGCTAGGCCTCGTGGTTTTTTCCCTTTTTAGGGTTTTCCACGTAAAAAATCTTGTGTTCTCTGTGTGTGCTAGTTATACGTATAACGCTAAGACGTAGAATCAAATCTCTATCGCCGCGTACTTTCTAGCCCGCAACAGATTGGCGCCGTCTGTGGGAACGCTAATCCCACTACACTAAGGAATCCTCCAATGGTCAACAGGCGTAGCCATCGCATCATGGGAACCTCCCGCTCTAATTCACACCAATCCAGGAATCAGTCCCTGAATCAAGGACGACAGGCATCTGCCTCCTTTCACCCCAATAACCGACACCCTATAGGAGGAGGAACTTCAGGGCCGTCCCTAGAAGAACGTATCAGAAAAATGGAGGAATCTCAAAATGAGATCCTTCAGCTTTTAAGGGAAGCTCGAGGACCAATGCCGGTACCCCAAGAAGATGCTCTTCTCCCGCAAGATCAGCCAGGATTTGAAGACATTCTTCATGTCGAGGTCCCCCTTCCTCCACCAAGGATGCGTCCTCCTACACGTCCAGAGAATGAGCTTACCGATACAGCATATGCCGCCAGACATCCCCGAGGACTTAGACCAACAGCGCGTCGCTGAACTCCCCCGTAATACTCTACGGCATGAGTTACGAAGATTAGTCCGAGAAGAGTTCCCCACAGGGGGTATCAGGAAGTCCCTTCACCAACGGGACATTCAGGAGTCGTGACCTTTCATCGAAGCTGTCCTCCGATATCCCGTTCCGGCAAGATTCAAACTCCCAAATATTGATTCTTATGATGGGACTTCAGACCCCTACGAACATATCGATCACTACCGCACTATTATGCATATCCAGCAGGCCCCAGACGCTCTGCTCTGTCAAGTTTTTCCGGCCACCCTTAAAGGGCAGGCCCGGACATGGTTCTACTCCCTACCCCCTCGGTCCATTCCCCTATTCGTTAAATTGGCCAAATTATTTGTCGAACAATTTGTCGCCAACCGAAGGATGATTAAAGACTCCTCCCACCTTTCGGGGATACGACAGAACGAGGGTGAATCTCTCAAAGAGTATTTTCAAAGGTTTTCTACAGAAGCCTGACAAATTCCAGGGGTAGATCCCGAATTGCTACGAGGTGTATTTCTAGGAGGCCTTCGTCCAGGCCCTTTCTACTCGGCACTTATGCGAGAAACGGTCCATTCCTATGCGGATTTAATCCACCGAGTAGAGGCCCAAATTACTGCCGACGAAGCCATCAATGCTCATAGGAAGCAATTCGAGCAAACAACCGGGAAGCGAAAAAATCCCCCAGGGACGGAGAATCCCCCCTCACAAAGAAAGAAACAAGGAAACTACAATCTTCCTCCTCGACCCTCACAGCCACGACGAGAGCCCCGACAAGAAAAAGAGTACACGCCACTCAATACATCCCGAGCAAATGTATTAATGGCTATCCGAGACCAAGAGAGTGTAAAGTGGCCGTACCCTTTAAAGCCTAATACCGAAAACCAAGAACAGTATTGTCATTTCCACCGCAGTCGGGGACACACCACTGAAGCATGCAGGCAGCTCAAGGAGGAAATTGAGAGACTGATCCGACAAGGATATCTCCGGCAGTTCGTCAAGAATCCAACAGTTCGAGAAGAAACTATTCCAACTAGGGGGCAAGATCAACAAAAACAGTCGACGAACAACCGCCAGATGGTCGGCGAAATTGAAACTATTGCTGGAGGCCCATCAACGCCTTGTCAAGTTCTAGTTGCAGAAAACAAGGAGCCACCAACAAAAAAGCTTCATGTCGATCACTCCATCACTTTTAAGGAGTCTGATCTAGAAGGCGTAAAAACTCCTCATCAAGATCCACTGGTGATTAGTGCAGGAATTGGCAACCCGTGCTACAATGTTAAGAGGATCTTGGTAGACAATGGAAGCTCAGTAGATGTTCTATTTTACTCCACTTTTCTTAGCATGGGCTTATCTAGGGAGAAACTCCAGCCTGCTGCCGGTCCACTGTACGGATTTGACAACCGGCCTGTAAGAGTTGAAGGAACCATTACTCTCCCGGTTGTGCTTGGAGAATTCCCCCGTCAAGTTGAGCACCCCATTCTATTCATTGTAGTGAAGTCCGAATCAGCCTACAATGCGATCTTTGGAAGACCACTTCAAACAATTTTCGGGGCTGTTGCTTCAATTCCCCACTTAAAGCTCAAGTTTCCTACCCCATCAGGGACCGGAACAGTACGAGGAGATCAACAAGTAGCACAGTCATGCTATCTTAGGCAGGCTCAACCACACTCATCAGTTACTCTAAGCATCGAAGACTTCGATCTTCGGAGTGAAGATACCCCTCAAAGGGCCTCCCCTGTAGAAGATCTTACCT
Source organism: Dendrobium nobile (assembly GCA_022539455.1). Taxonomy (NCBI): domain Eukaryota; kingdom Viridiplantae; phylum Streptophyta; class Magnoliopsida; order Asparagales; family Orchidaceae; genus Dendrobium; species Dendrobium nobile. Next base: position 21,681,216 of record CM039720.1, on the reverse strand, counting down.
GTGTCTCCCTATCAGAAGAACATCCCTCGAGAACAGTACAGATCGGATCACTCCTCTCAGATACAGAGAAAGAAGAATATGTAGACTTTTTACGTACAAACCAAGACGTATTTGCATGGAGTTCAGCAGATATGCCCGGTATTAATCCTGAAATAATTATGCACTCCCTGAAGATCAACCCAGCATGTAAGCCAGTGATTCAAAAGAAACGAAACTTTGCCCTAGAACGTCAGCTGGCAATCGAACAGGAGGTTGATAAGCTTTTAAAAGCAAGATTTATAAGGGAAGTGCACTACCCATCTTGGTTAGCCAACATCGTGATGGTTCGGAAAACAAACGGGACTTGGAGAATGTGCGTGGACTATACGGATCTCAATAAAGCTTGCCCCAAGAACAGTTTCCCGCTCCCCCGAATAGATCAGCTAGTCGACGCCACATCCGGACATCAGATGTTAAGCTTTATGGATGCCTACTCCGGATACAACCAAATACAAATGGATCCCGCCGATGAGGAGGCAACATCTTTTCAAACGGATAAAGGGTTATATTGTTACCTGGTAATGCCATTCGGGCTCAAAAATGCGGGGGCAACTTACCAACGACTTATGAATAAGGTTTTTAAGAACCTTATTGGGCATACCATGGAAGTCTATGTGGATGATATGCTGGTAAAGAGCCTCGAGAAAACTCAGCATATCTCAGATTTGGAAGAATGTTTCAACCTTCTCCGATCTTACAACATGCGCCTCAACCCCTCCAAATGTGCATTTGGAGTCACCTCAGGAAAGTTTTTAGGATTCATGGTTACCCACCGAGGAATTGAGGCCAACCCGGAAAAGATCAAGGCCCTAAGGGACATGCTACCCCCCAGAAATATCAAAGAAGTTCAGAGACTGAATGGAAGGATCGCAGCACTCTCTCGATTTCTGGCTCGTTCGGGAGATAAATATTTGCCTTTCTTCAAGATCCTCAGAGGGGCTCGTAGCTCAGGATTCCAATGGACTGATAAATGCCAAGAAGCTTTTGAACAACTCCGAACTTATCTAGCCTCACCACCGCTTCTCTCAAAGCCAATTCCAGGGGAAATTTTGTATATGTACCTGGCCGTCTCCTCTCAAGCTATAAGTTCGGTCTTGGTTCGGATGGATGATTCGACTCAACGCCCAGTCTATTACATCAGCAAGGTACTTTCAGATGTTGAAATGCGTTATCCATTGGCAGACAAAACAGCCTTAGCATTGGTCTTCTCAGCCAGGAAGTTACGACCTTATTTTCAGGCACATGCGATCAGGGTTTATACAAACCTGCCGCTGAAAAATATTCTTCAAAAACCCGAAGCATCCGGAAGATTGATCAAATGGTCAGTAGAACTTAGAGAGTTCGATATACAGTTCCTACCTAGACCCGACATCAAGTCACAGGTGCTTGCCGATTTTGTGGTCGAATGTACTAGCTACACCTCCGAGGAATTGCCTGATGTATCCCCTTCTCCCTCCTGCTGGACATTATATGTAGACGGAGCTTCTGAGAGTTCCGGTGCTGGTGCTGGAATCCTATTAATCTCCCCGCAGAAAGCCACACTTGAATACGGGCTTAGACTGAAGTTTCCGGCAACAAACAATGTTGCTGAATATGAAGCCCTAATCGCTGGATTAAGATTGGCAATTGATTGCGAAGTCCAAGATTTAGTGATTCACACTGATTCCCAACTGGTTGCTTCTCAAGTAGAAGGGGAGTTCGATACTCACAACCCACTTTTGGCTCAATACTGTCAGATAGTTAAAACCTTGTTGGCTCAAATAGCAAAGCATCAGGTCATCCATATCCTTCGAGAGCAAAACGCAAGGGCAGACTCACTCTCCAAGCTAGCAACCTCTACGACGGGAGATGTTTTTAAAAGGAAATTCATTGAAGAGATCCACTTCCCGAGCATTCAAGGCTCATGGGTACTTCAATCAATAGATGAATCAAAAGAAGTTTCTTGGATCGGCCCCATTCTTGCTTTCCTACAAGAAGGCTCTCTCCCTGAGGATCCGGCTATGGCAGTACGACTTCGGAGGCAAGCAGCCAATTTCACCATTATTAACGGAGAGTTATACAAACGATCTTTCACAGGGCCATACCTCAAGTGTCTTCCTCCTTCGGAGGCAAACTATGCACTTCGCGAAGTACATTCGGGCATTTGTGGGGAACATTTGGGTGGAAGGGCGTTAGCCCAAAAGGTCCTGAGACAAGGGTTCTACTGGCCGACAATAAAACATGATGCATTAGAACTTGTACGGAAATGTAACAGCTGTCAGTTGCATGCCAACCTCACTCATCTACCCGCCGTAGAGATATCGACATTACAGAGTCCCTGGCCTTTTGCCCAATGGGGGATCGACATAATGGGACCATTTCCTATAGCCACGGGACAACGAAAATTCATCATATTGGATGTCGATTATTTCACGAAATGGGTAGAAGCAGAACCACTAGCAAAAATCACTGAAGCAAATGCCAAACAATTTCTGTGGAAGAGCATAATATGTCGCTTTGGCATTCCTGCAAAAGTTATTACTGATAACGGGACACAATTCACAGGAAGGGTCTTTACCACATTTTGTAAAGATCTTCACATTCATCTAGTACACACGGCTGTGGCTCATCCTCAGACTAATGGACAGACAGAAGTCACTAATCGGACCATTCTGAGAGGACTGAAAACACGGCTGGAGAAGGCTGGGGGGCAATGGGCTGACGAGCTCCCAAACGTCCTTTGGGCCTATCGTACGACAGCAAGGACTCCAACAGGAGAGACACCGTATAACCTCTGCTTTGGTACAGAGGCTGTCATTCCAGTCGACATTGGAGTCCCCAGTCATAGAGTACAAACTTTCGACTCCAATACCAACGACGAAAAACTCAGGCACAACCTAGACCTCCTTCCAGAAGTAAGAAACGGGACAATACTTAAGGTTGCTGCCTACCACCAGAGAGTTGCCCGTCACTATAACAGAAGGATGAAGCCGCGACATATATCGGTAGGAGATCTGGTCCTACGCAGCATTGAGGCGGCAGGCAAAGGCCCTCAACGAAACAAACTCTCCCCCCTCTGGGAAGGTCCGTACCTAGTAGCAGCTATGGTGAAGCCAGGGACTTTCAAATTAAAGGATGCTAAAGGGAAGATGCTTCCTCGAACTTGGAATATCGAGAACCTCCGCAAATACTATCAGTAGAGCGTAATCGTGTCGTTTGTTTTAGAATGTTGTATGTCTTTTGCTTACTGTAGATGTCTTTAATTTCAGACTTTGTTTGTGGTGTTTCTAGTTTCCTTCTCCCCTAAACTGTTTTCGGGAACAATGTTCTTCGTTTAATGGCAGTAAAGACTTTGTTAAGTTTTGAACTTTAATTTTGAGCAGTAGATGATTATTGTTCAGTCGTTAGTTGATCAATCCCAGGGGGATTCGACCCGACCTCTTCCACACAGGTTAACGTTATCGAGTAGGGCTCTGACTCACAACCTCGGATAGGTCTTATATCCTTGGTGGATTCTCTCGACCTCTTCCACACAAGTTAACGTCATCGAGCAGGGCTCTGACTCACAACCTCGGATAGGTCTTATATCCTTGGTGGATTCTCCCGACCTCTTCCTCACAGGTTAACGTCATCGAGCAGGGCTCTGACTCACAACCTCGGATAGGTATTATATCCTTAGTGGATTCTCCCGACCTCTTCCACACAGGTTAACGTCATCGAGCAGGGCTCTGACTCACAACCTCGGATAGGTCTTACATCTCTAATAGATTCTTTTAACCTCTTTCATACAGGTTGGCGTCGTCAAGCAAGGCTCTGGCGTACAACTTAGGGTAAACAGTACATCCTTAGAGGATCCTTTTAAACTTTTAAGCACAGGTTGGAAGATAAATACCTTAAACAAGCATAAATGAAATTTACTCAGAATGAATAAATACACTGGAATATTTAAGTCATATGACAACAGAACGATAATCCACTACTAAGTCAAAGTAGATATCACACAACAGTACAAAACATCAGGTACATCACAATAACTAAAAAGACAAACTAATACAAAGAACAGGAACTAGAAAGCCTACTCAACATCTACTATCTCATCATCTGCATCAAGATCAAAGACCTTCCGAAGATCACTCTCTACCTCATCACCATCAGAGCCTGAAGGAAAGTCAGCCGAAGCCTGGCTAGGGGTCACCTCTTCGGCTGGAACTCCGGTCTTTCGCTGCATCAGGCGAATCCCCTTTAAGAAGCCTCTAATAAATCCATCCTCAGTGCACTGCTGCTCCAAACCCTTCACCTCTATAGCATAGATGTGATCTCGGGCCTCCTCAACGTGATCCTGGACGATAGTCTTGAATGCTATGGACTTCTTGAAGTCTTCAATAACTCTTGAAGGTTCTGAGCTAGACAAGGCAGCCTCCTTCTCAGCTATAATGGCCTGGGACTCCTTATCCTTCGCCTCCAGCGACGCAATCTTCTCTTCAGAAACTTTCTGCTCCCTCAAAAGCCTGGTGATCGTCGCATGAGCCTCCTCAAGATCTATCTGGTGCCGATCTGCCTGTCGATTCTGAAGAGATACAGAGCGCATTGTGTTGGCCAGCTCAGTCCTGCAATCGCTTAACTCATCTTCAAGCACCTTCACCTCCTTAACCTTCTACTCATATTTCCGTTTGAACTCCCCCTGAAGATACTTAATCTTGACAAACTCGCTGTTCCAATCATTAATTTCGATTCCAAGACGTGACAGCTGAAATAAGAAAGAAAAGTTTTATTAGAAGTCACCCCAGAAGCAAATTAGATAAAAAATATAGGGAGATATTGCTCACCAAACTACTGGTCTTGTTATGTCCGAGGCACTGGTGATTCATGACATCCTCAGGGATATGCAGCTTGGCTAGGGAAGAGTCAGGTAGGGTCTTGTCAGTGTTTGTTTCTTCCAACCTCTTCTTCTTCGAAATCGGGGGGTCGTCAACCCTTGCTGGTCGTTTGGGAGCCACTTTTGAAGTAGGGGCAGGGGGCTCAGGAATCCTGGATGTCGGCTTCAACTTCCTTGTATCAGATCTCCCAGTATGAAATGAAATCCCAACCTTGAATAAGAACTCTTCTTCAGTGTATTTGCTCATATGACGAACCTCAAATAGAAGATGTTCGAGATCAGAAACTTTCAAAATTCTTATTATGTCTTCCTCGCTGACGTGCAGATGGGATGGCAGATCTCTCATTTTCCCCCACTTCTCAATTAAGCCCCAATCATTCTTCACAAAAAAGAAAGCATTGATCCAATTCTTTGAAGAATCGCGGGTACGCACATCCAACAATTTGGACCTAAAAGTCACACGCCCAGATGTATCGCTGGTGAACTTACCCATCCGTGAAAGATGCTCCGGGGTCATAGTAGCTCCTCGATCCCGAAAGAGAGCAATCAATCCCATAGCCACTGACATTGCTCTAAACGAAAGTTGGAATATGCTCACGCCGCACCATTGCAAGACTTCAATCAGCTCAGTAGGAGGCGGAAAACGTAAACCAGCCCGCAAGTGGGCCTCAGAAACAGTCACGTACCCAGCAGGAGGAAGATTCGCCCGATCAGACATCCTCGGGACCATTGTCTTCACATCATTCAGAAAGTAATAATTCTTGCGAAAAAGGAATATGAAGTCATTTGTAACAGTCGACGCTAACACATCCACCTCCCTATTTGGCCTCTGCTCGCCATCATGCGGCGCAACGGGGTCCCCCCGGATCGCAGGATCTCTCGGTGGGGGGCGATCACCTGACATTTCTCTTAGAGGGAGAGGGGGAAAGAAGAAAATCTCCGAACTTCCTTGCCAAGAGAGGGGCCTCAGAAAACTGAGGGAAGGCCTCAATAGAAAGGACAGAGGGAGAAGATCTCCGAACTTCCTTGCCAAGAGAGGGGCCTCAGAAAACTGAGGGAAGGCCTCAATAGAAAGGATAGAGGGAGAAGATCTCCGAACTTCCTTGCCAAGAGAGGGGCCTCAGAAAACTGAGGGAAGGCCTCAATAAAAAGGACAGAGGGAGAAGAGAAAAAAGGAGGAGAAGAAGAGAAGAAAAGAGAAGAAGAAGAGGAGAGGAATGAATTTTCTTAAGGATTTAAGGCCCTATTTATAGCTTTTTGGGAGAAAGAGTGGACGTTTCTAGAGTTTTTAATTTCCCAAATTTTTCTAAATTTTCCTAAATTTTTTCGGAATTTTTTGGGATTTTTTCGGATTTTTTAGGCATTTTTACGGCCAAAAAAGGCCTAAAAAAGCCTAAAAAATTATTTTTTCTGCACAGGTGAGGCCCACTAGGTCGGTGGGCTGAACAGACCCGCCCGTTCGTTCAAATAAGGCGGTGGGAACCTTCCAGGCGGGCTGACCGCGCGGGCTTAAGCGGCCCAGGCGGGCCGCCGCGCGGGCCGACAGCGGGCCCAGCAGCCCGCCGCGCGGGCTGCAGCGCGGGCCGCAGGCGCGGCCCAGGCGGGCTAGTGCGCGGGCCGCAGGCGCGGCCCAGGCGGGCCGCCGCGCGGGCCAGACCCTGGCTCAGGCGGGCCGCAGGCGGGTCGCGCGGCCCAAGCGCGCCGCGCGCGTGTCCAAGCGCCGGCAGGCGGTGCCGCCGGCGGTGGCGGCGGCCGGCCGGCCGGTCCTGCCGGTCCAGCTGCCTAGCCCATTTTGGGCCCGGTTTTCGTCCCGAAAACTCCGTTTTCGACATTTTTGGGGTCCCCGGACACGTTTTTTCGACGTTCCGGACTGAATTTTGGCTCTTTCAGAGCTCATCGAGGCCTCCTTGGCTTGATTTGTGCAAAATTTCAACTTATGGAAAGTAATTTTTGCTATTCGGCCAACGCAAAATGCCGACACTTATATTTTCGGACTCCTGAGGCTTCGACGTCCGAAAATAGGGAGGCAACTGATACGTCATCACAAAATTAGCTTGATTGGGCACGAATCTCGAAGCAAAAGCTAGTTGGAGACTTCAAAAATTAAATCCGAGAGCATCCAAACTCCGATTTCAACGAGCTTACAGTCAAACTGAGCGTCTCGAAAATACGAACCCAACGACACCAAGATCGACCCAATCCGAGCCCAAATGGGTCTGAATCATGGACCCGAAGTGCTGTCGGAAGGTTCAAACCGCAATTTGAGTTACCAAACAGTCTCCGATTTTGACGAGTTTATACTTGAATCGAACGGCTCGACGAGACGAATCCAACGAGCCCAAGATCACTAAATTCCGACATCATTAAGGCCTTCAAATGTCCAACGAACGGTGCACGATCGTAGGATTCAATATCGGCCGTCCATTTGACCACTCCCTTTTCGCCCTTGATCTCACACCTATTTACGGACCATGCCACTCCAGAAAATCTATAAATAGAGCCCTCATTCTTCACAAGAGGAGGATCCTAAGCAAGAGAGAGAAGAAGAGAAGAGAAGGAGAGAGAGAAGGAAGGAATTCCTCCTCGACAGCCGCCGGACCACCGCCGGGCCACCGCAGGAATCTCGTCGGACCACCGCAGGAATCTCGTCGGACCACCGCCGGACCACCGCAGGAATCTCGTCGGACCACCGCCGGACCACCGCAGGAATCTCGTCGGACCACCGCAGGAACCTCGCCGGACCACCACAGGACCTCGCCGGACCACCACCTTCAAGGCCAGACGTTCAGTCCCTACATCCTGCCAAAGTCCCTACGTCTAGCTGAAGACCCATTGTCCTTCTCCGGGCCCGACATTCAGTCCCTACGTCCTGCCGAGGACCCGACGTCTTATTTAAGTAATTGATTGTAATCTGTTCACCCCTGGAGGTGATTCAGTCCTTTGTAACAAACTCAAAATCTAGTGGAATCATTTTCAACTGGGCTAGGCCTCGTGGTTTTTTCCCTTTTTAGGGTTTTCCACGTAAAAAATCTTGTGTTCTCTGTATGTGCTAGTTATACGTATAACGCTAAGACGTAGAATCAAATCTCTATCGCCGCGTACTTTCTAGCCCGCAACAAGACTAATAAAAAAAAACTCTACAATTTGGTACTATATACAATCCCTAATCTTTTTCTCTCGAGGAAGCAATGGAAAAGTAGCATTTGGAGGCTTTGGATGATGTAAAATGGTTATAGGCATGCAACGTGTATATTGACATTTTGTTTCTTTTTTACGAGGGCAACATTTTCATTTGAGTCCCTGACAATTCTTCATTTGGGTAATGAATAATATTGTGCTAAAGATATCCATCGTCACATAAAATGTTAAACCAATTTTTTTTATAAATTTTGAATTTACTAAATCTTATAAATTGATTGATTTAAAAAAATTTAGGTTTAGGCTAAGAACTAGCATGAAAGTTTGTTTGTTTTTTTTTGGGACATTTAGGCCATTTAAGGCAAACTCACACACACAACGCATACACATAGACTTGAACCCTGAACCTCTTAGTTGGAAGCTTAAGCTCTCAACCAATAGGCCAAAGAGAGTTGTGTGCATGAAAGTTTGTCACTACCACCTTCCTCACGCTACAATAGGAGGACGCAACAGATCAATTTATAGCCATTTTTCTCGCATCCTTCTTCCCTCATAGCAAGCTACAAATTCATCCTATTTTGTTCCCACCTTCCAATCATATCCACAAATTAAATGGTGAGTCCTTGCATTCTTCATTAGCCCTAGCACATAAGTGTCAAAATAGGTTAATGAGTTGGATTTAGGTTAGAATCAAAATTGACCAGATCAAAATCTCTTCAACACGAACCAGATCTATTTAATTAATGGGTCAACAAGGTTAACCTGAACATGGCTCGCTGGAAACTTAGATGACCAAAATTCAACATGAGAAATTGTTTTGATTACTTTTTTTAATAACTCATTAACTATAAATTATATGTTAAGCAATTAAGGAAATAAGAAGATCATTCTAATAAGCATAAAATAAATCTTGTTGCTTTCAGGTTAAAGTTTGATTCTCAGTCAACACGAACTCAATTGTTTAATAAACGAGTTGGAATTCTCGATTTGAAAGTGTTCTATTTATTAAATAGGTCAACTTGAGCCTTTTTTTTTTTTTTTGAATCAGGTTGTCGAGTTTGGTCATCACCCCCTAATAGTACATGAATGTTGCTCCTAAAAATTACAACCTTTGGTTGTTGATCTCATTAGTTGACCACTACTAATTATTCATGAAATATTGCTATTTAAATCATGCTAGAGTTAATAAGTTTATATTCCAAAATATGTTGTGAATTAATTTATCACAATTTAATCAAATTTTATTGTTTCTATGCGAAAAAAATTTTAAGCATAATTGAATTGAAAAACCTAATAGCATAAGTCATCACTTTTCAGGGCTTCCTTACACTTGGTTTAATAACTCTTAGGATCAACCAATTCATATCAAACTTGACAAAGTTTTCACTAATAGTTTTTTGTTATACATTTACCCCCTATCCTTCTATAATGTGCCTAGTTCCAAATGCTCTAATCACTTCCCCTCTTGTTGTCATTCCTCAAATTTCCACTTAGACTAGGCATATATTTCTTTATAAAATTTAATGGTGCAAAATTTTCCCCTTCAAGAAATATCTAATTGATGTCTTTGCTACTCCCATGCTTAATACAAATCCCATAGATCTCCTTTCTAGTCTTCTTAAAAATTCTATCAAGCTTAATCACTAAAATTTAGATTCTCAAATTCATTTTGATGTGCTGAAGCTGCAAAAGGATCAATAGGAAAATTTTCATCTAATAAGCAGAGATCCCACTAACCATCTTTTGAATGCTAGAGCTAAATTCATTAATAAGAATGTTTCTTCTTCTCTCTTTGCCTGGTTATTCTAGATTGTGCAAAGGGGAAAAACTAATTGACTTAGGAAAATATAAGATGGCCTTCATTTTCTATATAACAAAATAAAATGTAGGAAAAACCACTACCTCATTAGTAAAATCATCACATCATATGGATCATACCATAGTTAAGACAACATTGCTCAAGTGGCCATGTCTCACTTCAACAATCTTTTGAATACCACAAATCAACCTACTAATATTTACTCTCTTCCTCTTGGTAATGTTATTCCCCCTCATCTTGCCTCATTGTTGGTGGTTCCCTTTTCTGATTCCGAGATAGATGCCACTTTTTTTTTACTCCAACAAGATACTTCTCTTGGACCCAATGGTTTCACCTTCGAATTTTATGTTGATAATTGGGATAACTTTCTAAAAGGATGTATTCCTAGAAAATTCAAAGCTATTGATATTGTTATAATCCCAAGGGCCAACATGCTAACTATATAAATGATTATAGACCAATTTTTTTATGCAATACTTTCTATAAAATTATTGCTAAGCTACTTGCCTCTACAATGAAACTTCTTATGAATTTCATTGTTCATCCGACACAACCGGAATTTATTTCTAATAGAATATATTCTAACAATGTGATTTTGGCTAGGGAGATAATCTCTATTTTCAGAGGGAAGATCAAATGTGACTTATTTGGTTCAAAAATTGATATTTTATTAAGGCTTTTGTCTATGTATCTACATCTTTTATTAAACATAGACTTCATCGAAAGGCTTTTCATCTACTTTCATTTCCTAGATTAAAGCTTGCATTAAAAATGCTTATTTTTCTATTTGAATTAACAAATCTCTTGAAGATTTTTTCAACTCTACTATTGGTTGAAGGCAAAGATGTCTTTTATCCCAATATTTATTTTGCATTTCAATGGATGCTTTATCAAGTTTCCTAGAAAAAGTTGTATTGGACAATATCTTTTATGGTTTTAGCATGGGTAATTTACACATATCTCATCTGCTTTATGCTAATGATCTCATTATTTTTGTGAAAGCCTCCCTTCTCAACTTGTATTCTCTAAGAGCTTACTTGAACACATTTCTGCTTCTTTTGGTTTGAGCATCAACTACTTTAAAGCTCAATTTTATTTCTCAAAGATAGTATTAATCAGTAGCTTTTTAGCATCTATTGAGAATCTCAATATGAACGATCTTTGCTTTATCTATTTGGGTATTCTAGTTTGAGTTAGAAGGGATCTTGCCTTTGATTTTATGTTGCTCTCTAATAAAATTTCTCATTTACTTGATGGTTGGAAAAAAAAGGCTAGAAAGCAAAAAATCATCTTTTTTGCTAGAAGATTTCAGTATATCAAATTTACCATTTGGAACATTATAGCATTCAAAATCAGAGGCTCGATTGTACCTAGAAGTTGCTTGAAACATCTTAACAAGCTTTGCCTTAGATTTTTATATCATTGTGATACTTCTAAGAGGAAATTATCTTTGATCTCTTGTAAGAATCCCTACAAACCAAAGGCATTTGGTGGGTTGGGTATCCCAGCATTTATAAACATGATTCAAGCTTATAACTGCCACTGAATTGGAGATTTATAATTCTAATAGTCTTCTTTCCTGCTGGCGGAAACATAAATATATATATATATATATATATATATATACTAGTATAATTGCACGTGCATTAAATGCACGTTAATAAAATTTTAAATATTATTTAATTAATTCAAAATTTTTATACATATCTCAAATAAATAAATTTATCATTAGAAGTAATTGTGACAATAATTATATTACCAATCTAGAACAAGTGTGTTTAAGGTTTTAAAAAAATATCAATAACAATAGTAGTAGACCAATGAAAATTTTAAAAATACCTATATGTATGTACTATAATTAGATATATTTTAATTTTAATATGAGTATTAAAAAATATGGAAAAAATATAAGATATTACATATAAATTCAATTCGTTTAAGTTATATTTTGCTTCTTAAATGTTGGTTATATATTGTTTGCATCACTATAAAATAAAGAAAAAAATGGCATTGAAGTATACTAATTTGTTGATGTTCAAATAAATTTGATTGAACTTACTTTGGAATGATCAGGAGATGTATATTAAAATATGATAGAGTTATTTTTGCAAAATTTATATCAATCTTATTATAAAGCATATTCAAAATATATTAAAAAATATTTACTATCTTTCACTCGAAAGATCAATCAGAGTTTGCAACAATATATAGAAATATTACTTAATTTTTTTAAACAATAAAAATAAAAAACATATATATTCAATCGAAACAACCAATTGAAATTACAAACCAATATACATCGAAAAGAAAATACATGAGAGTCGTTAGGAAGAACAAAAACTCTTTTATAATAAATAAATAAGCGAAACAAAAAAAAAAAAAAAAAAGCTGCTTAAAATTATTTGACTTTAACTTACAATCAAATGTGGCAGAGATTTGAAGCGGCTTTTATTTAACTTTCAGCCAATTATGGTGGAGATTCGAAGCGATATTATTTTCTGAAGAGTTAAACAATAAACAAAGAGGTTGCAAATAACTTATGTTAAAAGAAATGAATCATAATATAAAAAAATAATAATTTAAATGCATATATAATTAATCAAATATCCATTTAAATTCTTGTAACTATTGAGAAAAACTTTATAAACTCTATGTTCAATATTAAAGCTTATGTTTAAAATTTATTAAAAAATATCATTCTAAAATAAAATAATATTCAATACTTTTTATAAAATCTTAGTTACAAGTTTTAATTGAGAGTATTTTATAATTTATATTAAAAGAAATGCATCATAATATAAAAAACTATAAATATTTTATATTATATAATTTATAATTTATCATTTATGTAAAAAAATAATATAGAGATTGATGAATTTTGTTTTAGTAAATGAAAAACACAAAATATTAAAACACATAAAATTTACAAATTCAAATGATGAGATTGATCCTCTCAACAAAAAATTACAACTGTTTATGACATTGTTCCTGAATAACATGATCTTTATTATAATTAATAAGCATATTTGAAATGCAAGTTTAAATTTACTGTTGTGTTCAAACAGTTTTATTCAACTTGCAAACATCACTTCTGATGGCCACTTATGATTATTTGTCTTCATAAAGCATATAATTCGCCTCACAAGGAGCTAGCCAACATTTAATCTGCATATTAAAAATTGAAATTCAAGCATTTAGAAAAATATAACAAAAATAAAGTATAACATTCAGATATATAACAAAAATATCTTATGGCTAACTTCTCAAATATTTATTTTTATCAAAAAAAAAAAAGTGAAATCTTTTTTGCTTGTAATCAATCCTTTTACACCAATAAAATTAATCATAAAACAAAAATGAAACTAATTAATTTGATGTGATCGTGTATAATCTAGTATGATCTATTGCATCAAAAAATTTAGAAAATATTGAATTAAATAAATATAACTAAAATTATCTAAATAAAAAAATAATAATAAAAAAAATATACAGAAGCTACCACTTGAATTTTTGCCATTGAAACCAATTTCAGATAATAAAAAATGCAGAGCCTGCCACTTGTTTTTAAATCTTTTCCGTTGAAACCAAGACACAACTCTCCTTGGTCAACGCTCCTTGGTCTATTGGTTGAGAGCTTAGGCTTTCAACTAAGAGGTCCAGGGTTCTAGTCTATGTGTATGCGTTGTGTGTGTGAGTTTGCCTTAAATGGCCTAAATGTCCCAAAAAAAAAAAAACTAATCCTTAAGAGCATTCTTTCTCTTCTAATTAACAAGGGTGTATTTATTTCAATTTTCTGGCTGCGCTTCTTAGAGGACTATAGATAGAGAGAGAGAGAGAGAGAGAGAGAGAGAGAGAGTCACATATCTTTGTCGTTGAAATCATAGAAGAAACTGCAATTTATGATTACCAAGAAGTTGGCGGCGAGGCTTCTGACATAGAGCTTTGAGGCCACTGATGGTCTTTCATGTTGGTGAAGAGGCAAAGAGCTAGGAAGCAATGTTTTGCCAGCAAATAGGAGACCTATATATAACGAAGGATGATAATTGTTCTTAATAGAATGACAAAAGATGTAATTACTGATGGTTCAACTTCGCAAGACTCTTCCACTTTGGCAGAGGAAACGAAAAAGCAGCTAAAGGCTCAACTTCACGAGACTCCTCAGCTTCGGTAGAGGAAATGGAGAAGCAACTGACGGTTCAACTTCATGAATCTCTTCCACTTTAGCGGATGAAACACCGAAATAGAGAAGAAATTGACGGTTCAACTTCAGGTGACTCTTTGACTTCGGCAGAGCAAACAGAGAAGCATGCAACTGACGGCTCAATTCATGAGACTCTTCGTCTTTGGCAGAGTGAAGGGAGAAGCGACAGCTAGATTATAATTAAATGAAATGGATAAATATTAGTTAAGGAAATAATATCGACGGAGGGCTTAGTAGTTAAGAAAACGGATAAATTAAACAACTGAAGAGAAAAAGAACATAGTAAATAAATGAAAGAATAAATGTTTTGTAGGAAGTGAAAAATAAAAGAATTTGAAGAGTCATAAATGAACGTTATAGATTAATTTAAAATTTATAAATGAATGGTCAGGATTTGCTATGAGTGGAATCCCAAGCCACTTTTATATAGTAGTATAGATATATATATATATATATATATATATATATTGAAAACACTCTCTCATCCCATTACAAAATTCTGGAAAGGGTAAAAGATACTTCTTTTAATACCAAGCATTAACTTAAACTTCTTAGACAGGATAATAGCACTCTATCTCTTTTGGAATCCATTGTTGAATTGAAGAAATCTTTTCAGTTACTATAAAGAAACTCATCTTCTCTTACAAAGCAACATCTTTGTTTGAGAATTAAGGATGTCATTTATATAAGGGGTTAGGCTTTTCCCCAGTCATGGCCTTCCTCTATTATGGATATTTTTTCAGCTTTTAATATTTATGGTGATGAGAACCAATCTGTTTGTCTGTTGAATGGGAATGAGCATACATACAATTATTTTATGTTATCCAAATTCAATGAGTAGAGCAAAGTCTATTCGACACATTTTGTTTGCCAACTTTCTATTTTTAAATTACTCTATTTACCATCATTGGAGGGAACAAAATAATAGAAGATTGGATTTGCTTTCAAATGTGAAGATACTGTATTTCTTATTATAGCTCAAGCTTTTAATCACAAAATTTCAAACTGGAATAATTACTAAGAGTTATTAGATATGTCTGATGGGTTTCTTTCAGCATTTGGACAAGGATGAAGCTCTTCAAAGACATACACTATTTATCCCCTTCCCTCCCATTGCAATCAGCACCAACAAGCCTCCTCACCTTCTTATCCTTCAGGAGCTCTTCTTTGTCCCAAAAATATAGGTACAAATCCTTCGAGTGAGGGTACCCACAAAGTCTACTTTTATCTTCTTCCTCTGATGATCAAGAGTAGGCTTTGTCATTCTCCATCATTTCTTCAAATAACTGTGAGCTCTTGTCTCTCTCTTCCTCTCTAACCTTCTCTTCTCCACTTCTTCTTCTTTAATTATGGCAAGGATGCTATTTTTTTTCTTTTTTACTTAGTCCTTTGCTTAGCAAATATTTTATCCCTTACCACCTTAGAATAAGTATTGTAGTCATTCTAATTAAAGTTAGTGTTAATTATATAATTATGATGATAGTTATAGGATGGGAAATTACTCCATTGATAACTATTTGATTACGTGTTTTATTTCTTCTATTTTAGTTAAAAACTTTATTAAGGATTATAGGTAGAATTTGGATATGTTAAAGGATGCTATGCCTGATATTATCTGAATGGTATTCTTATAATTCCTCTGATGGTAAGTTTGTGTTAAAAGAGGCTTGAAATTTGATTAGAGATGGGCATACTATGTCTCAATTATATTCAGCTATTTGGCATAAAGTCATTCTGACCTCTCACTCTATATTAATGTGGAGATTGCTACATAACTTTTTGCTCATTTATATTTTCTTAATTTAGAGAGGCTTCTATATTGTTTCCAAATATCAATGTTGTTATTAAATGGAGACCCTCAATCATGTGTTGAATAATTGTCCTATTGCAATTAAACTTTGGTTATATTTTGATAAACTATTTAATAATAATTTTAGTCAGTCTTATAGCAACATTACTTATGTTCTTCAAGCTTTGTTTGTTCCTATTACTGGTCATATTAGAATTATTCTCCACATTCTTATCATATGGTTCCTTTGGAGAAGTAGGAATGACTCCAAACATGAGGGTACCAACATGAATGCTATACATATCATTGCTAATGTCAAAGATAAATTTATGTAATTACAAGGTGCTACTTAAGATTGGTTGTTCTAAAGGCTTCATGCAATAGCTGGCTATTTTGGATAAAGGCTTGATGTTGTTGTTATTGTTGTGTTGAATAGAGATAGTATTATTATTTGGAGGAAACCTATTCAAGGGTGGTTTAAATTAAACAATGATGGTTCTTTTAATGGGTCTGTTGCTGGTTGTGGTGTGCTTATTAGGGATCATAATGGTAAAATGATTAATGCATTTGTTCATCCTCTTTCAGCTTTGTCTGCTTTTATGATTGAGCTTTATGCTCTTTGTTATGGTATTAACCTCTATCACAACTTAGGTATTCATAAAATTTGGATTGAGGTTAATAATATGCTTCTTATTTGTTATGTTAAGAATAGTAATTCACATAATGTTGAGAAGTTTTATTTAATTAGGGATATTAAGCAGTTTTTGTTTAGTATTAGTTTTCTTACTACCCACATCTAGCTTGAAGGTAACATGTGTGCTAACCCACTTGCTAAAATTGTCTATAACTTGTCAAGCAATGTGAATTCCATTTATTCTACTCTTCCTAAGATGTGGAAAGGGTTTGCTAACCTTTTATTGATCGAGCTTGCCTTATTTATGGTCTCCTTGATGTATTCACACTTTGTTGTCAGTTTCCCTAGTTGGTTGTTATGCTCGGCTCAATTTTTTATATTATGGGGCTTTCCTTCTTTATTATCGTCTTGCTGACCATTTCTAGGTCTATTTTTTTTTTCCTGGGAGATTTTCAGCTTCTTCTGGAGTTGATTCTTTGGTAGTTGTTTGGGTTAGAGATTATTTATGCTCGTTATTGCCACAATAATTTCTTCAATTATCTTATTGAATCATGTAGTTGGTTTTATAAAATTTTGAGTAAATGTTGTAGGACTAATGCAACTATTTATTTTCATTATCATATAGACATCCATGTTGTTTTGTTTTGTGTTTTGTCTAGAGATTATGTAGGTAATCTTTGCAGCTAACAAACTATTATGATCAGCAGGTATGTCCAAATCCTGTAACTTTATTTGTTCCTTTACTTTACATTTTTTTTAGATCCACAATATCTCAATACTGGGCTTCATTAATATTTTAAGATTGATCATCTTTGGGTTGTGGCTCCCGGCTCCCCTTATAGTTTCTTCCTTCATTTTAATATAATGGTCCATTGGCTCATTAGGATTTTTTTGCCTTTTTGACTGTAGCTCTTTGAGTAGTTGGGAGCATTTTGACCCCTTATGGATTTAAAATATTTCTGGACATTAACGTGTAGGCTACTCTGTGAGTTTTAACAAAAAAAACATCATTATAGTTTTCATCATATTATATTAAACATTAGTTTGGTTAGACTTTAAAGTAAATTATGTAGAGTAAATTGCAATTATCTTAATCAACATTTAATTTTTAATGGTTATGTATGGTTATATGGGTGATTTATGTCTCTAATTTTGTAGAATCTTCAAGTTCCATTTCATGTTGTGGTTAGATCAATTAAATTTTAGAGTTTGCTCCGCTCAGTTTAAGGTAACTAACTATTACTAGTTAGGGGATAAATAAGCCCTTTTTATGTTGTGGGTATTATCCTTAATTTTTGTAATATATTCCTAGATGTTTATATGATTGCTAGCAAAAAGGTTTTCAGAACCGGACCGGAGAGAATGAGCAACCGACTGTTTTAAGAACTGGGTAAAAACCGGTTGAACCCGCTGAACCGGGGGGTTATGAAATAACCGGCCGATCCATTAAAGCTTTAATTTGAGCCCTTGATCTGCGATCCAACGGCTTAGATAAAATGGGTATCAGTAATTCGGTATAAGTGTATTACTTGTTCGCTTGTCTCGTCTGCCCTAGCATACGCGAACGACGGAACGAGACTCGGAGCCTCGGACGATCCCGACGGAGGTTCCACAAACGAGACTTCTTCTTCACTTCTTCTCCCTCGTTCGACCTCCCAGCCGCCGGCGAACAAGTTGGGGAAGAAGTTACGTCGCTTTTGGCCTCCTACCCGACCCGTCGAGCTCAGCCTCGCAGGTTCTTTAATTTTTTTTTTTGTTATTTTTTATGCATTTAAGCTTGCATTTATTCTCCAAATCATATCGACATGCTTGCATTTCTTCTCCATTTATGCTTGGTTTGATTTGTTCAGATTCTGTGGCTTTATGGTAACCCTAATGTTAGTGTTGATGGGCATTTGGAAGAAGATGATGATATGATACATAGAGATTAAAATGTTTATGGTGTGCGTGAAAAAATCAGTATTGAAATGTTTATGTGCATTTGGAAAACAAATCAGATATATCATCTGGAACCAACGGTTTGTGCATGAAAAAATTAGTATTGAAATGTTTAATCTGAACCATGGGAAATTTGATTTTTATTATAGGAAAATTTGATTTTTATTTTATTTTTTAAATAATATTATTATTTATTACATCATCCGATTCGACCCCGGTTCGACCGGTCCGGTTCTGAAAACCTTGAGCACTACCTTTATTCTCTAATTATTTCTTTTTAATATACTTCTAATATCTTTCTAGTCTTATAATGAAATAACAAATTCTTACACAAATTGTTTATACCTTTCTAGTCTTATATTTATCTTTATTTATTCTTACACAAATTCTTGTATATTAAATTAATTCCTATAATAAAGATATCAATTTTTCATACACATTAATGCTATTGAACGCAATCATTTTTATTCTTGCAAATTAGATTCATTATAGAATTAATAATTATCATATTATATATATATATATATATATATGCAAGTTTATAGGGCACTAGAATCTTTTTTAATATTTGTTAGCTCAACCTATGGACTCATAAAGTGACTGCTCAATAGTAAATCATTGAATATTTATGAGTTGGCGCACATTCGCCACCATTGACACTAAGGTAAATCAATCGACATTGATTTCTGAAATAACTTAAGTGACATAGTTACTTATATTGATATTAGAATTGAAATGATATAGGTTGTCCAAACACATATTAGAATGATATATCAAGAAATGGATTAATTTCTAAAAACACAATCATTGTACATTCAATGGGACTATGGGACAATTGAATTGAATGTATGGATTAATGAAATTAAAAAGAAACTCTAGGTGTATAGTGGATATGGATATATTTAGGCATGTTAATTTATGACATGACATAAACACTCGATCAAAAACTTTAGTTTCGGGTTGAGCCCTTTAAGAAACAGGCTGGGTTCAGGTTTTACTTCTTGGCCTGCTTAAAAAATTGGGCGTTGTCTAGGTCAACCTGCTAACTAAAAATTGACCTAGAAATAAGCAGCTCACACTTCCCAACCGTGTCTCGCTTGCACCTCCTTCACCCATCCCTCTTGAACCTCTCACAAGGATTGCAACCCACCTACCCCCTCTCATTACGTTCGCATAACAAAATTAGCCCGCACCACATCCCACCACTCCTATCATCACGTCTACATGACCGAGTCCTACCCAACCCTCTCCAACTTGCTTGTGTCCTGCTCTAACTAGCAATGTGTGACCACATGCATCCCAACCAGCATCGCTTACACTCCCGCTCGATCTGCTCGATGTCATTTGCTCTGTGCTGACCTAGGTTTATGTGTTGGGTTGGGTCAACCTGAATTTGGGGAGTGTCTAGTTTGGGTTGGAGAGGGTGTGGGTGGGTCAATTTCAGGTTGGACCCAAACTTGAACATAAAATCCATTTTGATACCCCCTAACTATATTTCTATAGTAAGGAAGCAATGATGATTGTTGGGAAAGTCACTATTATAATAATTTTGTACTTAATGTAGTGGTTTCTTGGGAAAGATTTGAGAGGTTATCTTCAAAGCAATATTTTTAATAGCAAACCAAGCTAAGGTTATCAATGACTTAAGGATGTAATAATAAGGATTAAAGACTGCTTGAAAGTATAAGACTCCTTTAGCCCAAGCGTTTATATTTTTTCTCTAATTGATCAACATGAAGATTAAAATATATATCATCTTCTCTTTAGCCTAAGGCAAGAAACACACACTCCCTTGATCTCACAAGGCTCTTTTCTCAAAATCTCACATCTCTCTCTCAAGAATAAAGCTCTCTCTTGAAATCCTAACTTATAGGAATGCTCTCTTAGAAAAAATGGACAAATAAAAAAAATTCTAATTTATAATTTAGTCATTTCTATTTTTATAGTATGACCCGAGGATTGTACAATATGACTAGTTTAATTCTCCCTTAATTATTGGATGATGGCTATTTCTCTGTATGTTTAGTTCAAAGTTTTTTAACTGATTGACCTGTACAATCTTAGGATGTTACAGTACTATTAGTTCATTCAAATAATCAATTTGTCTTGGACAAAGCCAGGTGATTAATTATGGTCATGGTTGTCACTACTTTATATAGTACGATCACTAATCACATTTAATTTTTTAATCGATCGTTTCATCTTAGAGATTTAATGATGCAAGGTTTTTAAATATTTTATGGTATGATTATCATCGTACTTTATGAATATAATAAATTTCAAATCTTAAAATATGTCCTAATTATATCCGGTAGTATGGATTTCTAAATATAAATTGATCGTCTAGCACGATTGCTATCATACAGTATGATTTTATCCTAACTTATTTCTTAATTTAAGAGTTTTAATAAATTTCTTAATGAACATATCGTACATTATGATTATTAATGGCTTACATTTTATTTCCTCCCGTGAGTGTATGCACAGTTGCATTGATAACACACACCAAATATAATTCATAAACTCAAGAAAAAAATAAAAGTACAAACTTTTGCTTACATCAACTTATTTTACCTAGTCTTGGGACTAATTCTCTTTATCGGTGGTGTGGTGTTGTACATGAAATGTTAGTATAGGTAGAAAAACATATACAATAATAAAATAACAAAATCCCAATAAAGAATAATAATATTTATCGTCCCGACAATTCTTGGGTCATCCTGTACGATTTGTTCAAAATCAGGGATTATCATCCACTAAATCGTCCAGGTCATATAGGAGAAATTTATTTAATTTTAATTGAATTTGTTATGTATATTTGATTTATATTTATTTAATTATATTTGAAATTATGTTTTTAATGAATTATTTAAATGAATTAATTATTAACATAACTTCGATTATTTAATTTTGATATCAACTAATTCAAAACTTTAAGAAATTGATAACATTGATTAATAATGACTAACATATCAATATCTAAAAATTTAAAATTAAGTTTGTTTGTATTTTTTTTTTACCAAATTTATTTAATTAATATTTAATTAAATTTTAATTAATTATTATTTAAAATTTAATCAAATTTATATTAAAAAAAATTTTCAGTGATTGTGGGATTTATTTAGAGTTTATTAAAGTAGATTTTTTATTTTTATGAGTTTTTCTTGATTTATTATGATTTTTTGTAAAATTCAGCCTTTAATTAAGAGTTGATTTTAATTAATTTTCTTTTATGTCTAATTAATATCAAACCAAGGTAAATTTAATTCTTACGGTAGTTTACTAGTTTAAAGTTTCATCTCTATTAAATGTGTGCATGATTTTCTAATGATTTCCTAAGTTTTTTAGACAGAAGCCTTCATTATTTTCAAATAGATTTGACACTTTGTGTGATTAACCCTAATTCTAGATGTAAAGGGTGTAATGAGTTTTCAAACATTTAAGTTAAAATTTAACACATACATTTTAAAATTCATTTAAGCTTAATAAGCTAATCAATTAGACTTGAGAAAATTATAGGATGTATATAACATCCTATAATTACTCTATGTCAAAACTCAGCTCATTCCAATAAATGGTTTAGGGTAAATTAAATAAAAATAGATATATGAATAATTGAATTTTTTTTCACAAACCATTTATTGGATTGAGCTTATTTTAATTTTAAATTTCTTTTTGTAGAAACTCACAATGGTAACTTTTTAAAATAAATTTTCTAAACTGGAAGAAAATAATAAAACAACCCTTCTTTTACTTTTGATTTTATAAAAAAAAATGAATGGAAAAATATTTTTCTTCTTTTTTATCACAAAAATTTAATCCAAAACAATCACATCAACCCAGATTTGTAAGAATGTAACATACAAGAAATTAAAGTGCTAAAAGAAAAAGAAACGAGTACATAAAAAATTTAATATTGATTCAATCAAAACTTGACCTAAGTCCAATCCCCAAAGTCCTCCTCAGATATTGCACTAAATCTTTAGTCACTCTCCTTTTTTCCTACAATAAGATAGAGAAGCCTTTATATAATCACTTCCACCCTTCCACTGCATGGCAGAGAAGCTGAATCACCAACTCGGTGTGATGGATTAGCTGAATCCCTTTCACCAACCTGATATAAAAAGGTAGCTGGATCATTTGACACTACGAGCCTCTTCTTGGTGCTTCCCTCCAAAAAAAAAAGCAAAAAGACTTTTGGAGGAAGAAAGTCAATATTCGTGGATCAATCATTTGTAGAGTCCCTCTCATATGATCCATTGATCTCACGAGGCTCTTCTCTCAAAACCTCATCTCTCTCTCCTCTCTCTCTCTCTCTCTGTATATATATATATATATATATATATATATATATATATATATATATATATCTTAAGATCAAAGCTCTCTCTTTAAACCCTAACTTACGAGAAAGCTCTCTTAGAAAACTGACTGAAGACCCTTTTAAATAAATTAAGAGATGTTTAAAATATATCAAGATAAAAAATTCCTAATTTTCAATTCAGTCATCTCTATTCGTATAGTATAATATGAAGATCGTGTAGTACGACTAGTTCAATTCTCCCTTAAGTATTGTACAATGGCTATTTCCCTATATAATCAGTTCAAAGATTTTAAAAACTTATCTTTTAGTATGATCTTAATGTTATGTAATATGATTAGCTCAATTGAATAATCAATTCAACCTCGATGTTGATTGGCGATTAATTATTATCCTAGTTGTCACTCGATTAATGCAACATGAACCTCACTTTGCACAGTACGATCACTAATTACACTTAATTTTTTATTCAATTGATTAACCTTAGGGAGTTAATTAGGAAAAAATTAAAATATCGTATGATATGCTTATCATTGTATGGTATGTAGAAAACAATTTTCAAATGTTAAAATATTTCCTAATTATATTTGGCGGAGGGGATTTCTAAATATAAATTAATCATCAAGTATGATTGCTATTGTACATGACGATTAGTTTATCTTAACTATTTTATTTATTTAAGTGTTTTAATTATTATTTGAATGAGAAAATCATACAATATGATCTAGATCATCCAGTGTGATTTTCAGAAAAATTAAAACCTTATGTTTTATTTCCGCTCATGAGTGTGTGCATGGTTGCTATACTGGCAAATACAAAATACAATTCATAGACTCAAGAAAAAAAAATAAAAGTATAGACTTTTGCATACATCAATATATATTACCCAGTCTTAGGGCCAGATCCTTTTAACAATGCTTGGTAATGTTATATATGAAATATTAGTACACACAAAACAATATATACAATAATAAAATAGGAGAATAAAAAAAAAGATCAATAATATTTGTTATCATCAAAACATGAGATCGGACTCCTAGATTGCAACAAATATTTGACAAATAAAAGAAAGACTAAATAAGAAAGCGTCATGAACAAGCTAACTGGAATAAATTATAGGCTGAAAGAAAACTTTTTTTGGCCTAGATTAGAAACATCAAAATTGTTGAGGCTTCATTCTTTAAACCTTATGATTAAAGAAAAAAAAAATAAACCTTATGATTAAGAATCCAGAGTCAACAGTCGAATGTCTATTAATTTTAGCTTCCAAAATACACAGTATTGGAAACACCATTAGCATCCACGGAATCCATATTCTTTGGTTGATATTGATTGAAAAGAAGAAATTTATTAGTAATAGCCACACGTCCAGTTCCCATAAAGGTTTCTAATACAAATTGTATTATTATGCGTAAGATGAGCATCTTTCGAGGGTAAGTTAAGATTAGGAATTTATGGTTTGTTTCAGATAAGTTGGACTTTAGAAGTATGTAAAGAGGTAATAGACAAGATTAAGGAACTAGCAACAAAAGTGACTAGAGGTTTAGTAATAATAACAAAAGTAGGAGCTTGTGGCTTTTGTTACAGTGTGGTGGAAGAAAGCGGATGTTTTAGAATAATAATATCACGCCTCAAAATTTAATTTGAAATAATTATTCTTTTATCTTTTAATTTACACAATCATATATAGCTCACTAATTTTTTTAATCAATATAAATAACAGCGGAAATAAAACTATAGGTCAAAATATCAATATATACATTTGTATTCTTTTCCCAAAAATCATATGCACTACTCATTAGCTATACAATCATAACATATCTGCCTGAGTATAAAAGAATGATTATTAACATACAGAAATAAACTAATAGTAAGCCTAAAAATTCATGATCATTCTGAAACTTCTGAACCTCTTCCCTGATATGAAATTATTTAAATCATATATTTAATTAATGATCCAGCATGTCACTAAAAACTTTTAACTAAATTCAAAGTATGATAAAAGAAGTAGTATGCATGTTGTCAGTCAGTTCATAACAATAACATTCATATGATTATGAATCTGTGTAAATATTATAAAACTCATATGCAATAGTAGTAAAATCTATAAACAGTAAAATAGTACAATATAAAAGCCAATAAAATAGTATGGTGGGTAAATCAGTAAACCCAATATATGAGTTGAATCAATAAAGCAGTCTTTGTCTCTATATTAGGGAAACATAAATTAATCGTATAAAGCAGTAAAACCAAATCATTTATATAGAACTATCAAATTAAGATTAATATAGTAAAATCCTATAACTATGTGCGCATGCCATTTAGTTATTTTTTTTAATATCAATGTAATTTCATAATCACATATTCATATGAGTTAAATAGTAAACAATGCAATGAATCTCTAAGAGTGGTGATGCAAAAACAATATATTACTAGTAACATCAGAAATAAGGTCAGTTAATAATAATATCAGTAACAATATTAATATCCGTATTAATATCAGTAAAAGTAATGAGTAATGATAAATATGTATAGTGAACAGTCAAGTCATACAATAATAATGAATCAATAACAAGCATTTCAACAATCATACTAAACAAGTAAGAAGTTCTAACTATCATGATACTTTTCAATAATCATAAATTGATTGTCGATAAATGTTGGCTTAATAAACAAAGTCGTCACTCCTTGCCCATCATCATAATAATAACTCCTTATAACTCCCAATCGTTGAATCAGATAATCTTAAATCATCATATTTAAAGAAAAGTATGTCGGCCCACTATCCTGTACACTTCAATGAATCTCGAACCAATGGGTCAACCAATCTTTACTTATTTTTAACACGCATTATTATCACAGTACTATGATAGTAAAAACAACGAACTATTACTCTTTCTTACATCCACGTTCATTTTTAATACAATACAGTAAATAAAAGCATAATTGATTTTAATTAATAAAATGTCAAAATGTCTGAATAGTAGGCAACAAAAAATCTCACTTAGCAGAAATTTATATTTTTCATAAACTAATCAAATTATCAAAAATTGTATACAATAATATTTTGAAGCTTTAATTGTATTAAAATATTATTTTTAGATGTCAAAATAAATTTTCGAATTTGAAAAAATCGTTGCTTTTTTAAAATCACCTTACAAAAAATATTAAATAAATATTCAAAACGTTTAAAATCTCAATCTTTATAGCATTTAAAAAGTTGTGCGGTGATAGTTTTACCAGTACAAGATTATCATTAAATTTATAAATTTGATCAAAAAACACTAAAAATAGCAAATTATTAAAATTAGAAATAGGATAAGTATTCCTTAAAATGCAACGAGTCAATCTCCTAAGATGACCGAATTGAAAAAAATTGCTTTACGACTTCCAATAACTTTGTTTTTTCTCTCTCATCAAAATTGCTCTCTTAGCCTACTTGAAAAAATGAGGAAAAAAAAGGTTTTAATACATTGTAGGGAAATTTACATACATACCACTTTATAACATTCTATTTACATATCTAACACCTAAAACTTTAATATTACATAAATATCACCCTATATTATTTTAATATCAAATATACCACCCATATTTCCTTCCTACCACTCATATATTTCATTTCTACCACTCATATTTTATATAAAAATGAACTATGGGTGGCATGCTTGTAATATTAAAATTTTAGGTGTTAAATATGTAAATAGAATAGTATAAAGTGGTATGTATGTAAATCTCCCTAAATTGTAATGGAATAAGATATTTATAAATAAATAATAATCTAATATTAATATAATTATACAACATAATTATTTTTCAGTATAAAATTTATGAGATTTACAAAATGAATATTTGACCATCAAATGGATATTAAAATTTTTAGATTTATTTTAACTATAAATTACACTAATCTTAAGAAAAATTTCATTGCGACAACTTTTGGTCCAAATAGTTTATAAATTTTTTTTATTGTATTTTTTAAAATTATCTTCTATATTTATCAATGCTTTAAAAACCGGACCGGACAGGCCGGTCCGATCAGTTCAACCGTGAACCGGTCCAAAGGCCGGTTCGGTTCAACCCGAAAACCGGCTTATCTTCAAACCGGCCGGTTTTGTCCAAAACCGCCGGTTCAACCGGTGAACCGATCACGGTTCTATTGAACCGACCGGTTCAAATTTTGTATTTTTTAATATTTAAAATTTAAATAATTTTATTTTTAAATATTAAAAAATATTTGTAATTAAATTTCAAATTTGAAATGCTTAATTTTAAATAAATAAATTCCAAACAAGCATTTCATGAAGGGAAAGTGTAGTACTACTTTTTAGCTCAAAAGCCAATATATAGTAAAAGCTTCACCAAGGGAAAGTCTCCCAAGTGATGTGGGACTAAAAAATCTAATGCTCATGCCTTTCTTCTTAACTTTTAAGTTTACAACATACACTATTCATTTTAAAATAAATTTTTTAAATAATATTTTTATGATGAAATAATATTTATTTTTAATTAAAAATATTAAATAAATTATATTCATCATTTTTTTATGTATCATAAATATTAATTAATTAATTTATTATTTATAATAAATGATTTAATTTAACCTCAATAATAAATAAATGTAAGATAATAATATGAATCTAATATATAAATTATAAATATATAACATAAATTAAGGATTATTTATATTAAACTTATTAATTCATTTGTAAGTTAATTTTTTGTTAAATTTAAATTAAATTTAAAAATTGATTATGTTTAAATTTAAAATTATATAAGATATTAATAATGTTTAAATTCAATTTATTTATTAATAAAAAGTTATATTATTATATGATTTTTATATCATCTAAATTGTATTTATTATGTCATCCGGTTCGACCCCGGTTCGACCGGTCGAACTGTGAACCGCTCTCTCTACCGGTTCGTTGTCCGGTCCGATTTTCACAACCTTGATATTTATTATATATATCTAATCTTTTGAATTTTAGAAAATAATTTAATTGTTTTGAATAAAAATTCTACGCATCAAATAATTTTTTGTGAAGATACGGCAATTTTTTTTCCTCAAAGGGCGCTTAAATTGTCGCTTCTCTATAGATATAAATATGCATACATGTCCCGTTCCAGAGAATTCTTCAATTCTCATTCCCTTCCTTAGCATAGAGCAACAAGCCCGCAACCAATAAACTTCCTAGGTCAGCAATGGCTGTCGCCAATAACGGCACCAGCAAGCAGGGGATCGATCCTCCATCGGAAACAACGGCCCGAAGGGCTGGTGATGTCGAGCAACCGCCGCCACGGACGGCAGATGGCGACGCAGCAATCGCATCAGTGGTACAGCGTTGGAAGAGAGAGGATTTTCAGGAAAAGGCGGGATTGCTTCTTCGGGCGCTTCAATTTCTCTTTTCTCTTCTTTCCTTTGTTCTTATGGCTTCAAACAAGCACGGTGATTGGATGAACTTCGACCGCTACGAGGAATACAGGTGATTCGATTGATTTTGACCATTGGACCTCGATAGAGATCGTTGGGGATCTTTCATCGCGCGCGATGATTATTCTAATTTATTTAATTTCAGGTATCTTGTGGCGATATCGTTACTTGTGTTTTTATACTCGTCGGTCCAGCTTGTTCGGCAGGTTCGCCGTTTCAGCACCGGTCGGGACTTTATGCCCGCTAGGGCAGGAACGATTTTCGATTTCACTGGAGATCAGGTGAAAGTTTCTTGATCCATTAATCCTACTAGAACTCTAAAAATTAGTGATTCCGACAGCGGAGTTCTCGAGTTAACAATTTTTGTGTTATATGCTCAACTATCCTTTCTTCAACTGGTTTATGCTTCGTCTCCAATGACATTGGAAAGGTGAATGATCTCATCTTATAATTGGCCTGTATGGCTGATTGAAGCAGCAATCATATTTTCCATCGTATTCATGCTGACACCATTTTTTTTTCAATTATTATTATTGTTATTTGTTTAAATTGTGGGAAACCTATTTTGCCTAATCAATATCTGTTTGGCCTTTTTAATCATTTTTTTATTAAGATAATTTCAGATTAGCTGTGTGGCAACGGAACAACCTAGCTTATTTTGAAAAAAAAAAGCATTAAAAAAGTACAAAAGGTTATGGGAGATACCCAAATATTTTTATTTATTAACATGTCTGAGATGTAAAATTTTATATTTATTTTTATAATACTTAAATCTCCACAGGTTAATTAAATTATATATATATATATATATATATATATATATATATATATATATATATATATATGCGTTAATATGATTTAGATTTTAAAGTATTAAAAAATAAATATAAAGATTTAATAAAAAACATGTGATGTGTATGTAAATCCCCAAAAAATGAACCTGCGTCTAATTCTACAGTATTGAATGGGGATTGGACTAGATTCAGACAGAAATGGAAATTAATTTTTCTTGGATAAACCCAGCTTGAGCCTGTTGCATTTCTTTTTTTTTTTTTGGTTATAAATTCTCATGTATTTTGCAGAGACGGGTCAGGGAAGAACAAGTACCTTATACTGCAGTATAGCAAAATTGTATTTACTAAGTTAAAAGAACTATCAAATCTTTGGTAATTGGCTTGAATTAAAGGGTAGGAGTTTGAAAGACAATGAATTATAAGGAATATTGACCCTGCTAGAATTATTAGAAAACTGTTAAACAGAGAACTTCTTTAGGTCTTGGTAATGATTGGCCCGTTGCACAGAGTGTTTAATCTTGCGTCAATTAGCTTAGATCGACAATTTAAAAAAGTTGTTAAGTAACTTCTGGTTTTTATTTATTGTTGGTCGTGGACTATGAAATTTCTCTATACTCTTTATTATAGCATCATGAATTTATAGGGCTGTTAGAATTTTTAGATTTATTACATTGATATTAATACATAAGCTTAATTTTTATTAAGAATATCTAGTCTTTATAACTATAACATGTCTTTATTATTGAGGAAATTCTATTTTAATGTACCTTCTTTATTATCTATTTTTTTGAATTTATATAAACATGTTTGTGTTAGTATTATAAGCATAAAAAAATACAACCTTTTATGATCTCTGTTAAAAAAAAACCTTTTTTTATGTTTTCTAACAGTCCCCCCACCCATCTAGTTGATCTGGGCAATAGTTAGTACTTCAGCTGCAATAGGCACGAACTATATCTCTAAAAAAGTTTCTCCCTTGAGTAAAACCATGCTGTCTAATTCATAAATCTCATTTGCATGAGCTATAGATAGAACTTGTTGTGGTCAATTCATATTGAGAATGGAGATGTCTAGGGAGGTGTGATGAAATGTAAGATTCACAAAGAACATTATGTTCTTATCACGAATTGTATTTTAATTGTTTAGAGGAAGTGTAAAGTATGTGCACATTTTCTATTGAGAATAACTAGTGCTAAGCCATATTTTGATTCTCAAGCAAACAAAGGGACGTTGCAATTTCGTGTGACCTCCGGGTATTATTTGCTGTCAAAATGGCTGGGACAAAATAATTATGACTAGGGGCGAGAGTTTTGTCCTTATCCCCAAGGATAGATATAATATGTTTGAGCTCAACTGTAAATATATATGGCATTAAACCAAAATCGCCCTTTTCTTATAATGATTCTTTGATTATTCTGCCATTCTGGGTCGATTTATTCTCACCAATCAATCATCCAATTCTTTAAAAGGTTTATTTGGTTATTTGAACTCCAAAATCTTTTTGAAAGATGGGAAACTTGTTAGATCTATAATTTCTTTAAAAAAGGTTAATAATTCAACATTGGGTTTAAGTTTTTAAACTCCTTAAATTCCCTGTAATGCCCCTGAACTGACTTGATTTCATTCATAAAATAAATGAAACTCGATCATCATTTTATAAAGAATCTATCTAGAACTTGCCAAATGATTCCTTTGATATTTTCTAGACTACACCAATCAGTTCTTTACTTGTTCGTGCATTCAATGACAAAGTGGTATTCAATTAGATCGCTTTGTGCTCAAGGTAGCTCATCACCCGAAAGAAAATTGATTAAACAAACGAGCATAAACCAGAGCATTTCCATTGGGTTTGTTTCATCTTTTTCGCTCGTACTCCTCTTTGCTCTTTATTCTCT